>JASAUF010000036.1:0-240476 GCA_030180095.1 Magnolia changhungtana | reverse complement strand
TTCAATAAGAGTGGTTTTGAATTCTAAATCGCATTTCGATTTTTCAAAACAATATGAAATGTGGGATTTTTCTAAAATAAGAGAATCAAAATTTTCTTTAAGCTTTAAAAACTTTTCTTTCTGAAGTTTATGTTTAACAACAATTTTACAACTCTCATTGTAAAGGGCATTATAAGCATCTTGAAGATCATCTTCATTTTCATGATCATTATTCAGATTTTCTTCACTAGTTAAATCATCAATATTTGAAAAAGTGAACTTGGCTAAAGTCATAAGGGCTTTAACTTCACTGCTCGACTCAGTTTCAGAATCTTCTGATTCAGAAAAGGCTTCAGAGTCAGAGGATTCATCTCAAGTAGCCAACATTCCTTTCTTTTAGGTTTGTCCTTTGTAGGACACTTGTTTGCTAAATGCCCATATTCATGGCAGTTGTAACATTGACTATCTTTTAAAGATTTCCAAGTTTTAGATTTAGATCTCTTCTTATCATTAGATTTTTGAAAATTAACCCTCTTTTTACTTTTAAAAATTTTGTAAAACTTTTTCGCTAAAAGGGCCATATCATCTTCAGAGTTTTCTAAATTAGAATTTTCTTGAGAAATATATTTAAAAGATGTAAGAGCTATAGATTTACCTTTAAGAGCTTTAAAGTTTAACTCATAGGTTTGTAAAGAGCCAACTAATTCTTGTGCCCTCATATTATCCGTATTACGAAGTTCCTGGATCGTAGTTACCTTAGAATTGAACCGTTCAGGAAGAGAGCATAGTATATTTGCACATACTTTACTTTCTTGGATTTTATCACCAAGACCCCACATAGAGTTCACAATGTCATTCAATCTAGTATAGAAGTCCATGAACATTTCATTTCCTTCCATATGTATTTCTTTAAATTTGGTCGTGAGGATTTGGACTTTAGATTTCTTGATAATTATTGTTCCCTCGTGAGTCATTTCTAAAATATCCTAGGCTTACTTTGCAGAATCACAAGATATAATTCTTTTAAATTCACCCGGTGATAGTGCGCATGTGATTGCATTTAGTGCTTTTGCATTTGCACTACTCTCACTTTTCTGAAGTGTGGTCCAAGAAAAGTAAGGTATAATTCTCATAGATTTGGATCCATCGATTCCAGTTACTTCAGTGGTAGGAGGGGTCCATTCAGTCACTGTGGCTAGCCACACGCTCTCATCCATGAATTTTTAAAAAATCCTCATTCTGGCTTTCCAATAGGCATAATTGGTGCCATCAAATGGTGGAGGCCTAGTGATTGAAAGGCTATCAAAATTTGATATCTTATAAATAGCTTAGATCGATTAGCTCAGGAAATAAATCCAAAAATATAACAATTAAAACGAGCTATTAAGCTCTAATACCATTTGAAAAGGCCAAGCTATATGTCCAAGAGGGGGGGGGGGGGGTTTGAATAGGACTATGCCAAATTAAATTGATAAGAGTGGAATTTAAATAATAAGATAGTCTTGTAAACAAATAAATGAAAGATAATACTATAATCAATTCACAATACTAAAATGTAAATCAACCTCAAATGTATGAGTATTGAGAGATTGATATAAATGTTGTTTTAAGGACAACCTTACACCAAAAACCAAGGTTTATGGTAGGACAACCTGATTCCTAGAAAGGTCTTTGTATCAAAAACTCAAACTTAATACAGAGGAATAAAGGAAAATGAAATCTAAGTTATTACAACATTCCCCACAATGCTTGAAATGTAAAGGATTACAACATTCACATCCACACATATATCCCACAAACTTGAATGATAAAATATATAGAAAATAAATCACACATCCACAAAACACAAAGAATTATAGTGGTTCGTCTGTGTGTACACCAACTGTTAAACAACAGCCACACAACTTGCTACTCCACTCCTAATATCCTCACACAGTGGATATTAGCGTTCACTATGAAAATAGGTTTTTCACAGGTTCACCTAAAACCCTCACAATTGTCTTTCAAGTGGGCTTACACAATTCAAAAAAACCCCACACTCTGAGTTTTTTGGCTCTCCTCAGATAACCAACACTTAGAGATTTTTTTAGCTTAATCTCAAAGAAACCAGAAACATAGAAGATTTACACAAATGTAACATACCTGGATTTTTCTTTTTGTTGCAGCCCGGAAGAACCAAACTAGAGTAGAGTTCGAATAGAAGTTCAATGTCCAATACTCACTTAAGAAATGGTTCTAGATTCTAAATTGATTTTAAATTAAATCAAGTTGGGCTAGCTCTATTTGATTTTGATTCCAAGAAGTAGAATATCACAATTCCTCTTTTAAATCATATTTGAATACAGAAAAAAAATTAAATATAAAAAGCTAACAAAAGAGAATATTAAATATGTACAATCTAGCTTAAGAAGTTTACAAACTTATCTCTCAGAGTGATGCCTTGATATTACTTGAATTGGATATCAAACTCTAAAAATCGTGCTCTATTTGTAGTTGCAGAAATCACATCTATGACTAGTCATGAGGACACTACGATTGGTTGTAAGATGAACTGGTTTTTGAAATTTTAAGCATGATTGGATAAAACCGTTCCACGACTGGTCATAGTCACATCACGGCCGATCATGTGACCTCCACACAGGTTGTGACCAACCTACGACTGGTCGTGCGGAGTTAGGAATAGTTGTTGGAGTTTGAGTCGTAGTTGCTGGACTAGTCGTGAACGAGTCGTGCACTGTTCACACGACCGGTCGAGCAGTCTCCAGGACTGGTCATAGTTTAACAAAAAAATCTAAAAATTTGTAACAACTTAGGACTAGTCGTGGAATTTCTTGGATTGGTCGAGCCAGTGCTAAGACTAGTCGAACAGAGTACAGTACTAGTCGAAGAATAGACCAAACAACTATAAAGTGATTTAATTTGAATTATGTATTCAAAATGACCAACCATAAGGTCAATCTAAGGTCTTCCATACCTTGGACATAATGTATGAACATTGAACCTTCTTTTCTTCAGATGATGAATGATCTTCGAAGTTCATGAAACTTGAGATCTCGACACATGATGAAGCTTGAACTTTGAGATCTTTGGAAGCTTGAATTCATAGTTCTTGAGTTATGCTTCCTCTTGACTCTTGATTATGAACAATTAACATGTCTTTTGATGTTGTTATCAAACATTGAACTTTGAAGCTTAGAGAAGTGTTAATATACTTGATCTTGCGTATCTTGAACGAGTTCTTGACTTGAAGCATTGTCAATATCCCACTTTGTACATCTTTATTTTTGAAGTAGATCTTTGTCCTTGTGCATGTGATGTATTACCTTGAACATATATATTAATGTGCTACACAAGACACAGACTGTGTTGGCACAACAAAATTTGACAATCAAAGGGGTAAATAACCACTGCGCTTGCAACCTCAGGTGCAGTCCACCTGAATTTCGATTTTTGTGGTGTGGCTGAGCCCAAGCCCGGCTCGCGGCTCGACAAAATTGACCTCGGCTCTGCTCTTCTATGACTAAAACTATGTCCGTCCACAGTCCAGTTGTGGTGCTGGTTTTGGCCCGGTTCTTATCCCATGCTGCTGGCCTAAAATGGTGGCAATTCTTTGGCCCGACCCATGTCTCATCAGCCCAGAACTGGGACTGATTTCAGTTCATACTTCAAGTATTATACGGCCTTCTTCTGATGGTCCATTAAAAGTGTTTTTTCGGCCTATCTGGAGGTTGCTATAGCAATTCAAGGCCTTTGATGGAAGTACGGCCCACTTGAGCTTATGGTGAGGCCCACTGTGAAAGTGTGGCCCACCGTGGTCTACGGCGCGTCCCACCTACAGTATGCAGGGCCTGAACATGCATAGGACCTTAGACTGCTTGCTGTGAGTGGCCCACCAGCACCTTACAAGGTGCGTCCCATTATAATTGGCACCCTAGCCCATTGAGAGCTAATCTCAGGTGCGGCCCACCATACTTACATGGTGTGGCCCACTGAGATCTTACCTCAGGTGTGGTCCAGCTGAATTTTGGGTTTTCTAGTGCGGATGAGCCCAGGCCCGGATCGCGTTCAAGTTGGTATATAACCAATCTTAGTTTTCATAGACGTAGTTTTAAGGGGTAACACCCGTGTATCAGAGGTACAGGCTGTTACACCCTAGCAGGTATATGACCCCATATAATCCTAACTTACCCTATAAAATAAATTAAAACATCTTCTGGTCTAGTTGGTATATAATGCACAAAGAGTATAAATGGAAGAGAAACAAAACTTGAAAAATCACAAGTCCTGGTCGAGTGCATCGAACTACAATCGAGGGAATCTTTGATACATCAAACATCGTTCGATATTATCGAACGATAGCCCATTCTGTCTAGCAATAAAATGAAAGAAATGCTGGAAACCTCGATATCATTAATTATTGTTCGATATCATCAAAGTCATGCTTTAATAACATCAAATTGACTTTAATTACTTCACCCTTGGACATCTTCCAAAGAAATCAGAAAATACTCTAAGTGCTCCTCAATGACATTGAAGCCTCCTGGATGTTATCAAGAGCAAGTTATCGATATTATCAAAGTCTATTCAATAGAATCAAAACTTACTCAGTTTTGTCCAGCAAGCTTTTCAAAGAAAATCTATTTTCTTCATGTTCATCAAAGACCATTCAATATCATCGAAATTCAAACTTCGATGGATCGAAGGACTCTTCGATAGGATCGAACAAGTGACAAAACTGTCCAGCAACCTTTGTGTATTTTATAAAAGAATATCTTGACAGAATCAAGCACCCCTCTATGAATCGAAGTGCACGTCGATATCATCAAAGGATGCTCGATAAAAATAGTCCGAATCTATCTTAACCCAAATAGAAATCTTGTGTAGAGAGTTGATGTAATCGAAGATGGTTCGATGATATTAAAATTCAATTTTTGATAACATTGAACACCCTTCGATGGCATCGAAAATTTTAAAATTCTACCCGTCTTTTGTTACTGTTGGGATTTTACTCTATAAATATACTAGTGTTGCTCTTGATAAAATAAGCTACAATCCTAGAGAGTTTGAGCCTGTTATTCCATGATCTACATACCCTCTTACTCACTCTCTCTTTTTCATTAGAGTTCATCATTCAATCATCTGCTCATGTTAGACCTGTATCCCATCCCATACCGTTCCGTAGGCTTCCACGGTCCTCCTGGTCGAATTCTGGTAACCCGCGATTTGAAATTGGTATTTGCTGGTAATCCTATGTCGCATCCAGTGATTCTAAGTAAGCTCAACTCAAAACTTGTAACCTTGCGACGGTGCCATCACCGCGGTTCTGACACCGTGTGTTACATGCTGAGGCGATACCAGGGCCAGGAGATGTGGGCCAGCGTTCAGTTTGAGGAAAACGTCGTGCTTTGCAAAACCCAAGAGAAATATTCCATCAATCACCTCACATGTCAAGTACAACACCCCATCCCCAAGTACAATACCCATCCCCAAAGTTAACTATGTCAAGTACATCCGTTACCTTTCACCCATCCCACACCCATCACACCCATCTCTTACATCAACTCTCTCTCTTATCTATCTCTCATTTCCTCCTAAGCTCCATGAGAGCAACCGTCCAAGCTAGCTCCATGAGGGAGAGTTAGTGTGGCCCACCTTCCTACCATCCAATCCCACCCTCCAAGCTTCATCTCGACCGTTGAAATGCATTCCATGGAGCTCTAGGATGCATTGGTGGAAAAAGGAAGAGGAGATCAAAGGTGAGTGATTTTATTTATTGATTTTGATGATTTGAGGGCCCACATATAGTGGGATCCATCTTGATGTATGCATTGTATAGGGAGGGCCCATAGTGGTAGGGTCCCTCCCCTTCACACGTTTCTTCCTCTCTCCTTCTCTCTCTCTATTCTTTCAATTTTATGATGAGGTGTGTGGCCCACCTGGCGTGTGTGTGTGTATGGCCCACCTTGATGTTGATCCACACCATCCAGTCCATGGACGTGGACCACACCGTGATGTATTTTTTATCCACGCCGTCCACCACGTGGACCACGTCGCTGTCCATCTAGGGGCTAACCTTGTTGCCTGTTTTTAGGTGGGCCGGGATGAAGGAAAACACAAATGACAGCTGATCCATAAGGCCCACCTATTGTGTATATCAGGCCCATAGCGAGACTCATGTGATGCGGCCCATGGTGGTGTGTATGTAGCCATTGTGTGAGGCCCATGATATTGTATATTAGGCCCTTGTGTGAGGCCATGGGCCCACTATATGTTTGGCTCTATGTGGGCCACTCCTTAGGAGCAATGATGGTTAAATGTCCACATTAATGGGTGATGATGGTTAAATGTCCACATTGTGACCTTCCCTTAGACTATTTGTTAGGCCGGTTACCGATTCTGATTATCGAGGTTGATTCTGATTGCCGAGGCCGATTTCGATTGTCAAGGCCAATTATCGAGGTCGATTCTGATTGTCGTGGCTGATTATTGAGGTCGATTCAGATTGTTGAGGCTGATTCCGATTGTCGAGGCCTATTCTGATTATATAGGCTGATTCCAATTGTCGAGGCCGATTCCGATTGTCGAGGCCGATTTTAATTGTCGAGGCCGATTTAGATTATCGATACCGATACCGATTATCAAGGCCGATTTCGATTGTCGAGGCCAGTTGTATAGGCCGATTATCGATGCCGACTGTTAGTGCTAGTTGTCGATGCCGATTATGAGTATGTGACAGCATAACATCATGATACATGCCCATATGCATCATCTGCATGTTTGTTATGAGATGTGTTGACCATTGCGTATGTCATTGGGCAGGTTGTTATGAGACTCCCTGATAGGTGGAGATTGTCTCACATGAACGCACGGTAGGCGCAAGATTGATGCATGACTAGATTGTATGACTCATGCATCTCATATTTTAGGATATGACTACTGTACGCCCTAGTGACATTAAGGTCATAGCCTCCATAGGCATATTATGGATGGCCAGATGGGACACCGAAAATCTGTTACTAGCATCAGGCTGCTATAGATGGTCCTATGTGAAAATTCCTAAACCTCCGAGGTCAAGAGACGCCCCAACATCGAGACCGAGTGGATACATGAATGCCCGAGTGCCGAATACTAGTAGGCCACATCTCCCACTGTGTCATGGTCGGTTGGGAAGGGGAGGTGGCCTTACCTGCCCGAGGGTAGTGGGCATAGCTAGGGTGAGTTTGACCATCTATGACCCGTATCCTAGCATGTATTGTTCTGTAGGCTTCCGTGGTCATCCTGATAGAATTTCGGTGACCCGTAATTAGTTATCGGCGTTTGCACGCGACCCTGAGATGTGTCCCATATATCTGAGTCGGCTCGACCTGAGACTTGTACCAGTGAGACCGCGCCATCGCCGTGGTTCTGATGTCACGGCTTGCACTCCGATGCGGTACCCTGGCTAGGAGATGTGGGCCCATGTTCAGTTCGAGAAAAATATCGCACGTTGCAAATCTCGAGAGAATCCATCACATCAATCACCTCACTTGTCAAAAGTACACCCATCACTCAACCCATTACTCTCCCCATTTCCAAGAACAAAAGCAATATCAAAAGTCAACTTTCCCATCACCTCACCATCTCTCCCATCACTTCTCTTACTCCTCTCTCTCTCATCTCTCTCTCTCTCTCTCATTTTTCAAACTCCATCTCTCTCCAAGCAACCCACGACCATGGCTTCCAAGGGGAGAAGATAGTGTGGCCCACCTTCCTAACTCTCATCTCCACCATCCATGATCCATCTCAACCGTTGAAGTCTGTCCATAAGGGTTCTAGCTTGCATTGGCGGAAGAAGGGAGGATTTAACGGTGGGTGCTTCTCTCTCTCTCTCTTTATCATTTTATGTGATGTGTGGCCCACTCGGATGGACCCCACCTTGATGTATGTCTTATCCAAACCATCTAAATCATGTGGACCCTACCTTATGGTAGTGGAAAAACACAAGTAGTAGATTGATTCAAATTAGGTGGGCCACATTCATTAAGACCTACCTTGATGAAATGTGGGCCACGTCCATGTGGGACCCACCATGAAGCCCGTGTTTATCCGCGCCGTCCAGCGTCCCTGGACACTAGATGTGAGGCGGCTAACATGAAGTGTGCGTACTGACATGGGTGCGTACTAACAGCTAACAAAATATATATATATATATATATATAATATAGATATAGATATAGATATAGCTTTTAGGGTGGGCCACTCATGTAGGCCCCACCTTGATGTATGTATACAATCCACGCCATCCATTCCATTCCTCAGCTCATTTTAGGCGTTGAACCGAAAAATGAAGCCAATCCAACTTTCTAGCTGGCCATAGCTAATAGTACTTTTACCGTTGAAATACACCCTGACATTTTTGTACACCAAAACCCATCGAATATTGGGCTTGATGGGTTTGTATTGAGCCATGGAGACCAATGGCTGGAGTGGATTCACCCGATGTGGACCCCACCTAGAAGAATCTACAAAAAAAAACATATTTCAAAAAAAAAATATTAATAAAGCTAGTAGCAGCGCCTACTGCTGCAGCGTCAGCAGTGTAGGACATTGCTGTCGTGGACGCGACAAAGGCAGGGAACAGGGGTCCCAGCAGTGGGCCCCACCATGTTGTGTTTTGAACATCAACACCATGCATTTGATGGGTCCCCTTTGGGACAGTGGGCCTCCCAAAAATCAGCCGTATACACGACTCATGTGGACGTCTGCCATTAAAACCCGTTGGGTTCCACAGAAGTTTTGGATCAACTTGAAATTTGTTTTTCCTCTCCGTCAGGGTCTATGTGACCTTATGAACAGATTGGATGGCAGATAAACATTACGGTGGGCCCCAAGTGGGACCCACTTGCGTGGAAACGAATTGGGTAGTGTACCGCACACAGCTATATATAACTGCTGTGTTGAAGTTAGCAACCATGTGGGTCCGTATGATGTATGTATCTTATGTCCACGCCGTCCATCCGTGGATCAGACCGTTCTTCTGGTGGGACCCACTAATGTTTGTCTTATTCACACCGTCTGTGAACATGGGCCCGCACTCAATATATGTATTGTATCCAACCGTCCAGGCCGTCCATCTGGACATTGGAGTGGATATATAATATATGTTATATATATTAATATAATATATACATATATATATGTGTATAATATATATATATATATATTAATATAATTTTCTGGTGGGCCACATGTGTGGGACCCACCTTGATATATGTACTCCTCACTATCCATTTGGACGTGAGGATGATCCAAATCTTTGGTGGACCACCTGCTGTGGAGTGCACCATGATGTATGGGTCTTATCCACACCGTCAAGACCTTGGATGGTGGGACCCACCATGACGCATGTGCTATATTACTACTGTCCATTCTTTTAGTGAGCTCATCATAGGCTTGAGACTAAAATTGAAGCATATTCACCTCTGGTGGGCCACGTATGTGGATCCCACCCCTGATGTATATGGATCTTCCAAATTGTCCATCCATTTGATCAGCCCGTCCTAGGGCTTGGGATAAAGTATAAAATAAAAAATAGATCTGGTTATCAAGTGGACCACACTACCAAAAACAGTGGAGATTGGACGTCTACCATTGAAACCCCTTTTGAGTCACAAAAGTTATGGATCAATATGATATTTGTTTCTTAGGTTGGTTCAGGTCCAAGTGAGTTATGAACAGACTAGATGGAAAATACATGTTACGACGGCCCCTGTGAAATTTTGTACAGTGGAAATCACTGTCTTCA
This sequence comes from Magnolia changhungtana, assembly GCA_030180095.1. Classification (NCBI taxonomy): domain Eukaryota; kingdom Viridiplantae; phylum Streptophyta; class Magnoliopsida; order Magnoliales; family Magnoliaceae; genus Magnolia; species Magnolia changhungtana. The sequence goes on along the minus strand of JASAUF010000036.1, from coordinate 230,713 downwards.
CTGCTATTTGTGATGTAGTCCAACTGACCTTTTGATCACTATCACGGTTGTTATTTGTAGTATGGTGCAGATGAACTTTTGATATGATTCATTATTTGGATAATGCTCTGATCTCTTTGGATGGATGAATGGTGTAGTTGTTATTGCCCATTTGATACGGCCTAATGAATGCATTTGGGGCCAATGGGTTGTGGCCCATTGAGATGTATTTTTGGCCCATGTATTACGGCCCAATTGATGTATAAGAAGCCCGTTGGTGCGGCCCATTGATATGGCCCACTTGACCTATATGAGGCTCGTTGGTGCGGCCAATTGATACGGCCCACTTGATGTATATGAGGGTACGGCCCATTGATACGACCATGGTGATTGTATGAGGCCATGGACCCACAATACGTTTTGGCTCTATGTGAACCACTTCTTGAGAGCAATGATGATTAAATGTCCACATTGATGGGTGATGATGGTTAAATGTCCACATTGTTGTTACCTTCCCTTCGGCCATTTGTTAGGCCGATTACCGATTATGATTATCGATCGAGTCCGATTGTCGTGACCAATTGCTGATTCTGACTGACGTGACCGATTTTCCAATTCTGATTATCGATCGTGTTCGATTGCCATGACCGATTGTCGATTCCAATTGACGTGACCAATTTACCGATTCTGATTACCCATTGAGTCCGATTATCAAGACTGATTATTGATTTTAATTATTAATCGATTCCGATTGTCATGACTGATTGCCAATTCTAATTGATCTGACTGATTTGCTGATTTTGATTATCAATCGAGTTCAATTGTCGTGACGGATTGCCGATTTCAATTGTCGTGACCGATTTGCCTATTTCGATTATTGATCGAGTCCGATTATCATGACCGATTGTCGATTCTAATTATTTATCGATTCCGATTGTCATGACTGATTGCCGATTTTGATTGACGTGATCGATTTACTGATTATGATTATCGAGGTGGATTATCGATTAATTTCGATTATTGTGGCTGATTGTCGATTCCGATCATTGAGGCCGATGATTGATCAATTCCGATTGTTATGACCAATTGTCGATTTTGATTATCGAGGCTGATTATCAAGGCCCAATGTGATGTATATGAAGCCCATATTTAAGGCCCAATGTGATGTACATTTGGCCTGTGTTTGAGGCCCAATGTAAGTTAGATGCAACCCGTATTTAAGGCCCATTGTGATGTGTATTCAGCCTGCATTTAAGGCCCAATGTGATGTATATGAGGCTTATGTGATGAGGCTCATTGTGGTGCATTTGAGGGCTAGGCGATGGAGCCCATAGTGTTGTATATTAGGCCCCATGTGAGAGGCCGATCATGATGTGTATTAAGCTATTGAGTGAGGCCCATGGTGTTGTATATTTGGCCCTTGTGTGAGGCCATGGGTCCATTGTACGTTAGGCTCTATATGACCATTCCTTGGGGGCAATGTAGGTTAAATGTCCACATTGTCGAGGTCGATTGTCGATGCCAATTATTGATACCGATTATGAGTATGTGACAGCATAGCATCATGATACATGCCCATACGCATCATCTGCATATTTGTTATGAGATGTGATTGACCATTGCATATGTCATTGGGCAGGATGATATGAGATTCTGTGATAGGCGGAGGTTATCTCACACGAATGCACGACATGCGTAGGATTGATGTATGACCGGATTGTATGACTCATGCATCTTGCATTGTGAGCTGTGATTACTGTACGCCCTAGCGACATTAGGGTCGTAGCCTCCATAGGCATATCGTGGATGGCCAGACGGGATACTGGAAATTTGCTCTAGCATCAGGCTGCTATAGATGGCCCTGAATGAAAATCCCTAAACCCTCTTGGTACCAGAGGATGCCCCAATGTTGAGACCGAGTGGACACATGAGCTTCCGAGTGCCGAATACCAAGAGGCCGCATCTCCTACTTTGTCGTGGTCGATTGGGAGGGGGTGTGGCCTTAGTTGCCTGAGCGTAGGGGGCATTGCTAGGCTGAGTTTGACCAGCTCGTGAATGGGTCTGCTATCGACGTGTCGAATAGGTATTGACAGACTATTGGCCATGTGGAAAGTGAGATTTCTTACACTCACTTGGACTGTACGGCTAGGAGCGCGGTAGTGACATTTGGAGTTGTACTAAACCCCGGTGATGATCCCATAGATGAACTGTACTGATACGTGACTTATTAAGTAGGAGTTGTACACTCATTCATTTATTCATTCACTATCCACTCGGGCTGGTGGTGCACAACTATTTGTTACGTGTACATTCACAATGGCTAGGATTTCAGTTAGGGTGCGCGACTAACCTGAGATCAGGAGTTTACCACATTGAGACTGACTATCCAAATTAGGTATGAGACTAGTTTGGATAGAAGTCACTTGTGATGGGCCCCATTACCTGTGATACTACGTACTATCATCCCGACTTTGCAGTCTAGCATGGTCACTCCATTTGCACCATATATTGCATTATATCTGCGACATATGGCAATTTGAGTTATTGTGTTTCTGCATTTATATAGTTTAGGTATGGCTGATGTTATTCGTGTTACTCATCAGGAATGTATATTGCATTGCATCCTCTACATCTGATATTTGACACTCTATTACTCCTCATTTGCATAGTTAATTCGTATTCGGTATTCTAATATTGTATGACTTATGAACTTGTCAGCATTTCCAATTACTCTGTTATCTAATGATTTGTGTTCTTGTCAGTATTTCTGTTTAATCTGATAATTCCTGATCTTATCAGTATTTCTGCTTACTCTGATAATTCATGATCTTGTCAGTATTTTTGCTTACTCTGATTATTCATGATCTTGTCAGTATTTCTACTTATTCCAACATTGTACGATTTATGGATTATTAGTATTTTTGGTATTGTATGACTATAGCATTGTATTGAATACTTGGCACTTTCCTTGTGCACACACTTACACCACCCTCTAAGCTTTCTATAAGCTTATGCATGATAGATGTGTGTAGGTGATATTAGGTTGCAGCAGTGCTGAGCTTAGAGCGTACAGTGGTCTTTTGGAGCTTAATTTTTTATTTATGTATTTCCATTTTAGCATTGTACTGAAATGTTTATATTAGTAGATATGTGATGATGATGTTGCCTTTGTGATTTGGGTAATCTTGTGGTTATGCTTATTATAAGTTAAATGTACAAAAAAAAATTCTCCTTGTAGGATCCCAAAATCTGAATCTAGTATATGAACGCTAAGAACCGAGAATGGGGTACTACTGATGCTGTCTACACCAGATTCGACGATCAGGATTCCTATGAATCCTATTTTTGGGTTTGGGGCATGACAGAAGTTGGTATCAGAGCATAACTTGGGAATACCTGAAAAAAATGTCACATATCTGCTGATAGCTGCCCTACACTGTATGATTGTTGAGAACTTAGAATGGTTAGGTCCCCAAGTTCGAATAACTTATAGATTTTCTTACATAGCCCCCTACCGTTGAGATTGCGAGACTGCACAATCCGAAGATTAGTAGGGTCACTATAGGGTCGATGATGCGTCTTAGAGGTGCGAGGTTGAGATTAGAGACCATTATCTTCATCCCTTTGCAGATTAATTATGCCTTCACATAAATACTTGATGATGTTTCCTTTTCCCTTGTCTACTTTATAAATTTTGAGGATGAAATTTTTATTTGGTGGGGAGAGCTGTAAGGCCCATATCCTAGTTTGTACTATTCCGTAGGCTTCCGCGGTCATCCCGGTCGAATTTCGGCGACCCACGATCGGTTATCCGCGTTTGCACGTGACCCTGAGATGTGTCCCACATATCTAAGTTGGTTCTACCCGAAACTTGTACCAGTGCGACCGCACCGTCGCCGCAGTTCCGATGCCACGTCTTGCACGCTGATGCCGTACCCTGACCAGGAGATGTGGGCCCGCGTTCAGTTCGAGGAAAACACTGCGCGTTGCAAATTCCAAGAGAATCCATCACATTAATCACCTCACTTGTCAAAAGTACACCCATCACTCAACCCATTACTCTCCCCATTTCCAAGTATAAAAGCAATCTCAAAAGTCAACTATCCCATCAGCTCACCATCTCTCCCATCACTTCTCTTACACCTCTCTCTCTCATTCTCTCTCTCTCTCTCTCTCTCTCTCTCTCTCTCTCTCAGTTTTCAAACTCCATCTTTCTCCAAGCAACCCATGATCATGGCTTCCAAGGGGAGAAGCTAGTGTGCCCCACCTTCTTAACTCTCATCTCCACCATCCATGATCCATCTCAACCGTTGAAGTCCGTCCATTAGGGTTCTAACATGCATTTGGGGAAGAAGGGAAGATCTAATGGTGGGTGCTTCTCTCTCTCTCTTTATCATTTTTGTGTGATGTGTGGCCCACTCGAATGGACCCCACCTTGATGTATGTCTTATCCAAACCGTCCAAATCATGTGGACCCTACCTTATGGTGGTGGAAAAACACAAGTACTAGATTGATTCAAATCAGGTGGGTCACGTTTATGTGAGACCCACCTTGATGAAATGTGGGCCACGTCCATATGGGACCCACCACAAAGCCTGTGTTTATCCAGGCCGTCCAGCGTCCCTGGACGCTGGATGTGAGGCGGTTAACATGGAGTGCGTGTACTGACATGGGTGCGTACTAACAGCTAACAATATATATATATATATATATATATATATATATATATATATATATATATATATATATAGTTTTTGGGGTGGGCCACTCATGCAGGCCCCACCTTAATGTATGTATACAATCCACGCTATCCATTCCAATCCTTAGCTCATTTTAGGTGTTGAGCTGAGAAATGAAGCCAATCCGACTTTCTGGCGGGACATAGCATAGAGAATAGTACTTTTACCATTGAAATACACCCTGGTGTTTTTGTACACTAAAACCCATCGAATATTAGGCTTGATGGGTTTGTATTGAGCCATGGAAACTAATGGTTGGAGTGGATTCACCCGATGTGAACCCCACCTAGAAAAATCTACAAAAAAAACATATTTTAAAAAAAATAAAATTATTAACAAAGCTAGTAGCAGCGCCTACTGCTGCAGCGTCAGCAGTGTAGGACGTTGCTGCCGTCAACGCAACGGAGGCAGGGAACAGGGGTCCCTGCCGTGGGCCCCACCATGTTGTGTTTTGAACATCAACACCATGCATTTGATGGGTCCCCTTTGGGACAGTGGGCCTCCCAAAAATCAACCGTATACACGACTCATGTGGCCCACATCGCCGGAAACAGTGAGGACTGGACGTCTGCCATTAAAACCCATTGGGTTCCACAGAAGTTTTGGATCAATTTAAAATTTGTTTTTCATCTCCATTAGGGTCTGTGTGACCTTATGAACAGATTGGACTGTAGATAAACGTTATGGTGGGCCCCACGTGGGACCCACATGCGTGGAAACGGATTGGGTAGTGTACCGCACACAGCTATATATCGTTGTTGTATTGACGTCATCACCCATGTGGGTCTATATGATGTATGTATCTTATGTCCACGCCGTCCATCCGTGGATCAGACCGTTCATCTAGTGGGACCCACTGATGTTTGTCTTATTCACACCATCCGTGAACGTGGGCCTACATTAAATGTATGTTTTACATCCAACCGTCCAGGCCGTCCATCTGGACGTTGGAGTGGATATATAATATGTTATATATATTAATATAATATATATATATATGAATAATATGTATAATATATATATATTAATATAATTTTCTGGTGGGCCACATGTGTGGGACTCACCTTGATATATGTACTCCTCACTGTCCATCTGGACGTGAGGATGATCCAAATCTTTGATGGACCACCTGCTATGGAGTGCACCGTGATGTATGGGTAATATCCACACCGTCCAGACCTTGGATGGTGGGACCCACCATGACACATGTGCTGTATTAATATTGTCCATTCTTTTGGCGAGCTCGTCATAGGCTTGAGGCTAAAATTGAAGCATATTCACCTCTGGTGGGCCACGTATGTGGACCCTACCACTGATGTATATGGATCATCCAAACTGTCCATCCATTTAATCAGCCTATCTTAGGGCTTGGGATTTAAAAAAAACAGATCTAGTTATCAATTGGACCACACTACAAAAAATAGTGGAGATTGGACGTCTACCATTAAAACCCCTTTTGGGTCACAAAAGTTTTGGACCAATATGATATTTGTTTCTCAGGTTGGTTCAGGTCCTACTGACTTATGAACAAACTGGATTGAAAATACATGTTACGACGGGCCCTGTGAAATTTTGTACAGTGGAAATCACTGTCTCCACTGCTATTTGTGATGTGGTCCAACTGACCTTTTGATCACTATCACTGCTATTATTTGTAGTATGGTGCAGATGATCTTTTGATATGATTCATTGTTTGGATAATGCTCTTATCTCTTTAGATGGATGAATGGTGTAGTTGTTGTGGCCCATTTGATACGGCCCGTTGAATGCATTTGGGGCCCATAGGTTGTGGCCCATTGAGATGTATTTTCAGCCAGTGTATTGAGCCCATCTGATGTATACAAGGCCCATTGGTGTAGCCCATTAATATGGCCACTTAACCTATATGAGGCATGTTGGTGCAGCCGATTGGTACGACCCACTTGATGTATATGAGGCCCATTGGTGCGGCCCATTGATTTGACCATGGTGATTGTATGAGGTCATGGACCCACAATACGTTTTGCCTCTATGTGAACCACTTCTTGAGAGCAATGATGATTAAATGTCCACATTGATGGGTGATGATGGTTAAATGTCTACATTGTGACCTTCCCTTCGGCCCTTTGTTAGGCCAATTACCAATTCTGATTATCGATCGAGTCTGATTGTTGTGACCAGTTGTCGATTCTGATTGACGTGACCGATTTGCCGATTCTAATTATCGATCGAGTCTGATTGTCGTAACCGATTGCCGATTCTGATTACCATGACCAATTTGTCGATTCTGATTATCGATTGTGTCCGATTATCATGACCGATTGCCGATTCCAATTATCGATTGATTCTGATTGCCATGCTGATTGCCGATTCCGATTGATGTGAAAGATTTGCTGATTCTGATTATCGATCGATTCCGATTGTCATGACTGATTACCGATTCTGATTGTCGTGACCGATTGCTGATTCCAATTTTTGATCGATTCTGATTATTGTGGTCGATTGCTGATTAGTGATCGAGGCCGATTATCATAATCGATTGCCGATTCTAATTGACGTGACCGATTTACCGATTACGATTATCAATCGCTTCCTATTATCGAGGACAATAATCGATCAATTCTGATTGTTATGGCCGATTGCCGATTTTGATCATTGAGGCCGATGATTGATCGATTCTGATTGTTGTGCCCGATTGCCAATTCTGATTATCATGGCCGATTATCGAGGCCCAATGTGATGTATATGCAGCCCATATTTGAGGCCCAATGTGATGTACATTCGGCCTGTATTTGAGGCCCAATGTGATATAGATCCGACCCGTATTTGAGGCCCGTTGTGATGTGTATTCAGCCTGTGTTTAAGGCCCAATGTGATGTATATGAGGCTTATGTGATGAGGCTCATTGTGGTGCATTTGAGGGCTAGGTGATGGAGCCCATAATCTTGTATATTAGGCCTATATGAGAGGCCGATCATGATGTGTATTAAGCTCTTGAGTGAGGCCTATGATGTTGTATATTTGGCCCTTGTGTGAGGCCATGGGTCCACTGTACGTTAGGCTATATATTAGCCATTCCTTGGGGGTAATGTAGGTTAAATGTCCACATTATCGAGGTCGATTGTCGATGCTGGTTATTGATATCGATTATGAGTATGTGACAGCATAGCATCATGATATATGCCGATATGCATCATATGCATGTTTGTTATGAGATGTGATTGACCATTGCATATGTCATTGGGCAGGATGATATGAGATTCCCTGATAGGTGGAGGTTATCTCACATGAGCGCACGACATGCACAGTATTGATGCATGACTGGATTGTATGACTCATGCATCTTGCACTGTGAGCTGTGATTACTGTATGCCCTAGCGACATCAGGGTCGTAGCCTCCACAACCATATCGTTGATGGCCAGACGGGACACCGAAAATCTGTTCTAGCATCTGGCTGCCATATATGGCCCTAGGTAAAAATCCCTAAACCCTCTTGGTACTAGAGGACGCCCCAACGTCGAGACCGAGTGGACACATGAGCGCCCGAGTGCCAAATACCAAGAGGCCGCGTCTCCCACTGTGTCGTGGTCGGTTAGGAGGGGGTGTGGCCTTACCCGCCCGAGTGTAAGGGGCATTGCTAAGCTGAGTTTAACCAGCTCATGAATGGGTCCGCTATCGACATGCCGAATAGGTATTGACAGACTATTGGCCAGGCGGATAGTGAGGTTTCTTACACTCACCTGGACTGTGTGGCTAGGAGAGTAGCAGGGCCATTTGGAGTGTACTAAACCCCGGTGATGATCCCAGAGATGAACTATACTGATACGTGGACTTATTGAGCAGGAGTTGGACACTCATTCATTCATTCATTCACTATCCACTCGGGCTGGTGGTGCGCAACTATTTGTTACGTCTACATTCGCGATGACTAGGATTTCAGTTGGGGCATGCGACTAACCTGAGATCAGGAGTTTATCACATTGAGACTGACTATCCAAATTAGGTATGAGACTAGTTTGGATAGAAGTCCCTTGTGATCGGCCTAATAGTCTGCGATACTACGTACTATCATCCCGACTTCACACTATAGCATGGTTACTCCATTCGCACTGCATATTGCATTATATCTGCGACATATGGCAATTTGGGTGATTTTGTTTTTGCATTTATATGGTCTAAGTACGGCTGACGCTATTTTTGTTACTCATCAGGAATGTATATTGCATTACAACCTCTGCATCTGATATTTGGCGCTCTATTACTACTTATTGCACATATTGTGTATTCTAATATTGTATGACTTATGGACTTGTCAGTATTTCCACTTACTCTGTTATCCTATGATTTATGATCTTGTCAGTATTTCTGTTTACTCTGATAATTCCTGATCTTGTCAGTATTTCTGCTTACTCTGATAATTCATGATCTTGTCAGTATTTCTGCTTACTCTAATAATTCATGATCTTGTCGGTATTTTTGCTTATTCCGACATTGTATGATTTATGGATTACTAGTATTTTTGGTATTGTATGACTATGGCATTGTATTGAATACTTAACACTTACCTTATGCACACACTTACACCACCCTCTAAGCTTTCTATAAGCTTATACACGATAGATGTGTGCAGGTGATGTTAGGTTGTAACAGTGTTGAGTTGGAGCGTACAGTGGTCTTCTAGAGCTTGATTTTCAATTTATGTATTTCCTTTTTTAGCATTATACTGAAATGATTATATTAGTGGATATGTGATGATGATGTTGCCTTCGTGAATTGGGTAATCTTGTGGTTATGCTTATTATGAGTTAAATGTATATATAAGAAAATCTCCTTCTAGGATCCCAGAATCGAAATCTAGCATATGAACGCTAGGAACCGAGAATGGGGTACTACGGAGGTTGTCGGCACCAGATTCGGTGATCGGGATTCCTATTAATCCGATTTTCGGGTTTGGGGCATGACAAACTAGCTCATGATTGGGTCCGCTATTGACATTGCGGGTAGATATTGGTTGACTACTGGCCAGGCGAATAGTGAGGTCTCTTCCACTTGGTTGCACGTCTAGCGGGCGGCGATTGCATGTAGAGTGTACTAGACCCCGGTGATAATTTCAGAGATGAACAATACTGATATGTGGACTTATTGAGCAGGAGTTGTATACTCATTCATTCATTCATTCACTATCCACTCGGGCTAGTTGTGCGTAACTATTTATTACGTGTACCTTCGCAATGGATAGGATTTCGGTTCGGGCACACGACTAACCTGAGATCAAGAGTTTACCACATTGAGTTTGACTATCTAAATTTTGGTATGGGACTGGTTTGGATAGAAGTCCCTTGTGATGGACCCCATAGCCTGCGATACTATGTACTATCATCTCGACTTCACACTCCTGCATGGTCGTTTGCACCGCTATTACATTCCATGCTTGGTATATGATACTTAACTCTTTTGACAACTCATTTGCATAGCTGATTTGTATTGCATACTCTGATATTGTATGACTCATGGACTTGTCAGTATTTTCGCTTACTCTGATATCGTATGATTCATGATCTTTCCAGTATTTCCGACATTGTATGGTTATGACATTGTATTGAATACTTAGCTCATTTTAGGTGTTGAGCCAAAAAATGAAACCGAACCGAGTCTCTAGCAGGCCACATTGTAGAAAATAGTAGTTTTGAGGATATAAACTATTAGGGCCTGCTGTGATGTTTATATACACTGAAATACATCGAATATTGGGCTCTTTACATTTGTCACGAGCCCGGGAACCCAGTAGATGGAGTAGATCATCAGGATGTGGGCCCCATATATATATATATATATATATATATATATTAATAGTTAGATGCTGCAGTTAGACGCTGCAGCAAGCAGCAGAGGTCGTGTGAAGACATGCATTCAATGGGTCCCCTTTAAATACAGGGTTATCCCAAAATCAGCCGTACACGAAACTCAGGTGGCCCACACCATCTATAATTGTGTGAGGACATGCTAAAACATATAAAAGTACTTGATGGGACCCACCTAAAATTTGAATGCATCTGAAACTTGGCCTGATCCCTTAACCAAGAGGGCCACACATAATGAGTGGGTTGGATTTGTGACCACAGCTTAGTGGGCCCCACAAATGATTGTGAATGTTTTAATGGAGGGTAAACTTCTCAACTATTGTGCATGGGGTGGCCCACACAAGCCACAAATTGACTTGATTTTAAGTCCCAGGCCCCACCATGATGTGTGTATTATACACACACTGTTCAGTCATTTTTCCAGGGTCGTGGGCCAATTGCATTGTATAGCTCACCATGATGTGTGTATTATATACACCCTATGTATGTGCCCAACCATGGGCTGCCTTATGCAGGCCCACCATGATATGTATGTTATATAGATGTGGTTCATCCATTCTTAGGCCATGGGTTGCCTTATGCAGGCCCACCATGAAGTATGTGTTATACGCACAACGCCCACCATGTTGGGGGTTACCTTGTAAGGCCCACCTTGATGTATATGATATGCACGTTGTCCATCCATTTTTCCCAGATAGTACAAGTGTAACGCCCTGAAAATTAGGGGTCGAGTAAAGCTCAGCTCCCGAGTTCCAACGCATCACTTATGCAACATAGATAATGATGATTATGATGAGTGCACTGAAACATGAATGAGATTATACCAAACAACATATCATACTCCAGAGACAAGTGAAATTGCAAGAGGAAGACTGTGATAAATATATAAAAATATATAAACTGTGGTAAGTCTCCAAAGTGTGATAATGTTACCAAGTTAAATAATTTCATGTACAATTCCAAAATATACAAAAGGTGTAATGTCATCTAGTCAACATCCCAGAAATCCCCGTCGATCAGGACACGACTCACATGAACCCGCCCGAAAACTACATGTAGGAGAATGTCTCCTCGTCATCCTCGAAGTCCAGCTCCGCCTTGTAGGCATCGCCACCACCTGCAACTAAGATAGGGTCTGGTTGGTGTTTAAAACATCATCCCGTAACGTGGCAGTGAGTGATCAGGTCAGTGGAACAATAAAGTAAAGGTTAACATGTAATCAATTCAGTCAAGCAGTAATGATAACACAGTACAACAATTAAGTCCTAAGTACTCTTGTTAATGAGAGAATGATATGAAATAATGATACATGCACTCTCCTACACTCCCTCGTGCGACACCATATTACGGTCGCGGCATGCTTTCTTCCCTCTGTGCTCTTCAACCCAGGGCACATGTAGTGCGATGTTATGAGCGTGATTACAAAGTTTTTATTAGTCCTTTTTATACAGCAGGATTGGAAAACTAAGGTCCTCCCTTATGTCATTTCCTAAACAATGATCCATCCTAGGGTCGTCAGTCCTAGTAACACTCATACGATGTTACAGTTCTAGGTCGCTGCAAAGGGCTCGTCACCATGATGCAGTGTAGGCCTAGTTGTACTATAGTTGCTACAGAAAAGCTCGTTACCTCTCCACAAGCTCAGAGTATGCTCAAGGTCACTACAAAGGGCTCGTCACCTTATCAGTGTAGGCCGATAGCTCGAATACAGTGTCCCATACCATTGTATTCGGTTCACGAGCTTTGGTTACTCACTGGTCACTACAGGCAGGCTCGTCACCCCGGCGTAGGTTGACAGCTCGACCACAATGTCCCATACCACCATGTCCGGCTCATGAGTCCTAGCGGATCGAGATACCATGGTTTAATGGGGTTTCACTGGTGAGTTTGGTACCTTAGGTTCAAACATTAGCGTCCATACATGGTGAACATACAATAGGCAAATCAGGTTACTTGACGAGCTCGACCAGTACGAGCGCACATCGAATCGATTGACATGAAGTGTGTGAGCACTTCGTGTGGCCTAACCACTGCCGACGACCAATGTACGACTCGGGTTCACCGAACACGTCCAAGGTGGCGAAAACAACCTCAGCCACCAAATCAGGGCCTATTACCGATTGCCTGGACTATATCATAGTCCCAACCTCATTCAATTTCAACAGGTAATCATATGAGATAGTCAAAGCAGTAGTGAACAAATAATTCAATTCTTACAACCATATAAGCATGTTGTGAAGTGCAACACAAACATGATTTCACACACATTCATTCCATAAATAAAATAGACATCATAATATAACATACATGGTGGAAATCATACACATAATTAAGATAACCGAGATTCATATCTTGACCCTCATACAAAGTATTTCTTAGTAACAACTAGCTCATTCAGACATTTCTACAAATACTTAGACTACATACATCATCATACATGATGTATGCTGATTACACATGTATTAGGCCAAATCATTTTACTAGGGAGTTGTCCTACATATCACACGCATATACCCACGGTGGATAATCATGACTGGCATGAATCCGGGTTCCATATTCATTTAATCCTTTCCACAAACACTTGGGCTACACACTTTAACATATGTAATGTATATTGGCCGTGACGTGATTTAGGGCAAGTCCTTTCACCAAGGAGTTGTCGCACATGTAACAAGCATATATTCACAATAGATAATCATGTTAGGCACAAATCCTAATTCCACACGTATTCAAACATCTCAACATATACATAGAATACACTATATTCCACATAGTTCATGTATAAATGTAAAGCGAAACAGACGACGCACTTTGCATGTAAAATAGCACGCATGTCAGTTATAAATCATTAACAGACATTGAAAGCCTTGAAAACCATAACCTATACGTCTATAGTCCGCAACTTACACCGATAAACGTGTAACGGAGTCGTTTTAGACGTTAATCTTTGTCAACGGCGAATTTGCAACCTATAGCATAAACTAGGTTAGTTATTTCATCATTTCAACTATTTGAAACCCTAGAACGGATTAGGGTTAGGTTTTCTTACCTAAGAACGAGATCGGTATCGCCAGTAGAGCGATACAGAAGTGATGGTAAGGCACGTGGAGTAGCGGGATCAAATCCCAGGAAGAATCCCCACTTCTCTCTATCTTTCTCTCTCTTTTCTTTCTTCTCTTTCTTAGGGTTTAGAAAATTCGTGTGAAGTGAGAGGGAGAAGGTCCTTATATAGGCCCAAAACTGATGGGAATGACCCCAAGGCCATGGTATACTTAGGTTATGTCCAAAGAGCGTCTGTTTCAGCTCAACGAAGCACTTCCGGAGCCCCTTTTCTGCGTGTAGTTGGACTTAAGCTCACTGACCTTGGATCTAGGTTGAGTTAAGTTTTCGTTCCAGTCGGGTTTCCAGATCGCATGTGGCAGACCAGTTTCAGTTCAACAGTCACCGAAACTCGATCAGGGTTACAAGTACACTACCATGTATGGGAAATTTCTCCTGATCCGAGGGTGTATTTAGGTCAGATTCTGATGGTCTTAATCCTTATATTCGGCCCGCAAGCGACAAGTCTCAGATTATTTTTATTTCTAAAGATATCCACATTTCTCACACACTTCACTCTGGGCTCAAGCGAATAGTTTCAGAATACTATTTAGACTTTATTTCCGAGGTGGTTGTCAAACCCAGTAAGGCAGTCGCAATCGTATGGTTTCGTAGTAATTGGACTTTCGACGTGCGGTCCAGATCCGATACGGAGTTTCAATGTGCTCCCAAGAGCAACCGAGAATAGAGTTTGATCTTAGATTTTAGGGTAACCTAGCGTCAATGATTCTACAAGTTTTGGGTCTTGCAGATCATATTTGAAGTATAACGCCCTAAAAATCGGAGGTCGAACATAAACTCAACTCCCAAGTTCCAACGCATCACTTATGCAACAAAATTAATGATGATTGAAAGTTGTCTGTATTAATGTAATGAACATGAGTGAGATAAAGCTAAAAAAATATATCATACTCCAGAGACAGTTAAGCACATTGTGATCTCATGCTTAATTCATGCAAGTTAAGTGCAAAAATGATATGACATGATGTCAGTAGTGCCCTTGCCAAAGCCACCCTGTAGCGAAAGACTGTGATAGATATAAAAATATATAAACTGTAGTAAGTCTCCAGAGTGTGATAAGGTTACCAGGTTAATGAATTACAAGTATAATTTCAAAATATACCAAGTTGTGGAAGTGTAATGTCTTCTATCCCAAATACCATAGCCTCGTCATTGCAATTCCAGGTCTTCATAGACCTGTCAGAGAGTTACATGTAGGAGAACTCCTCAACATCATAATAGTAGTCTAGCTCTACTTCATAAGCATCGCCATCACCTGCAGCTAAGACAATCTGGTTGGTGTTGCAAGCACCATCCCGTAACGTGGGAGTGAGTAGCTAACTCAGTAGAATAATAAAGCATAGGTTAACATGTTATCAATGCAGTCAAGCAGTAATGATAAAGCAGTATAATCAAACACTCCTAACTACTCTTATTAATGCAAGTATGAATGCAGTCATGATGGATGCCCTCATCACACACTCCCTCGTGTGACACCATCTTACGTTCGCGGCATGCTTGCATTCCTCAGTGCTCCACATCTTCCAGGCACATGCAATGCATGATGAGCATGATTACCGAGTTGTTATTAGTCCATTTCAAACAGTAGGATTGGGAAACTAAGGTACCTCCCTTATATCATTCCCAAACATGATCCATTCTAAGGTCGTCAGGCCTAGTTAATCTCATACGATGGTGTGTTTCTCGGTCGGGGATGCCAGAAAGTAATTGTAGGCTGTGGTCACATTCGCACAATGGTTACACCACTCCCCCATCACCTCTTTAATGATTCATCGCTATATAGATACAGGCCTAGTTCATACTCTATTTACTGCGGCAAAACTCTAAGGCTCACCGCAAAATTAGAATATGCTCGAGATCACTACAAAGGGCTGTCAGAGTTGTTACACGCATTCGTTACACCACTCCCCTATCACCTTATCAATGTAGGCCGACAGCACGAATATAGTGTCCCATATCACCATAATCGACTCACGAGTCTGGTTGCTCAATAGTCACTATGGGGAAGCACGTGGCCCCAGCGTAGGCCGACAGCTAGACCACGGTGTCCTATACTACCATGCTCGGCTCATGAGTCTTAGCGGATCGAGGTACCATGGTTAACGGGATTTCACTGGTAAGTTTGGTACCCTAGGTTCAAGCAGTAGCGTCTAAACATGGTGAACATACATAAGATAGATCGGATTACTTGATGAGCTCGACTAGCACGAGCGCCCGTTGAGTTGTACGACATGAAGTGCATAAGCACTTCGTGTGGCCTAACCACTTCCGAAAAGCAACGCATGACTCGGGTTCATCAAACACGTCCTACGTGGTGAATGAATCTCGGCCACGAATTCGATCCCATTACCGATTGCCTGAACTATAATCATAGCCCCAAACACAATCAATTACAGAACAGTTAAAGCAGTAATGGATTAAGATTCAAATCATATAATCAAAGTCTGCTAACATCCGCTTACGGCTGCTAGGGCTGTTGCATGCACTCGTTACACCACTCCCCCATCACCCTTCACGGCTCTTATGGAATACAACATAAACGTGAATTTAAACATATGCATTACACAGATAAAATCATACAATCAGTTGAGCATGTTATGAAGTACAACATAAGCATGAGTTTGTACATATTCAATTCCTAATCACACAGATATCTAAAGAAATCATACACATAGTTAAAGAAGTTGAGAATTATATCTCAATACCCTAATACATTACAATTTAATAACTACTGCTCATTCAGACATTTCAACAAATACTTTAAACTACATACATCAACATACATGACATATGTTGATCACATAGGCATTAGACCAAATCCTTTCACTAGGGAGTTGCCCCAATTATAACACGCGTGCATCCACGACAAATAATCATGGCAAGCATAAATCTAAGTTCCATATTCATTTGAACATTTCCACGAACACTTGGGCCACACGTTGTAACATATATAGTGTATATTGGTCAGGCGTGATTTAGAGCAAATCCTTTCGTTAAAGGGGGTATCGCCAATACAACAATCATATATCCATAACAATTAGTCATGGCGAGCACGAATGAGAATTCTATACTCATTCAGTCATTTTCACAAACACTTAGAATACACTATTACAACATACATAGTGTATATTAGCAAAACATATATTAGGGCGAGTCCTTTCACCAAAAAGTATTTTATGCATATATAATATATTCATACAACAAATAATCATGGCAAACACATCTCCAAAATTTATACATATACGGTACTTTCTAAAATACACTATTTCTACATACATAGTGTATATTGGCAAATCATGTATTATGGCGAATCCTTTCGCCAAATAAGTATTTTATCCATATATAATATATTCATACAACAAATAATCATAGCAAACACATTTCCAAAATTTATACGTATACGGTATTTTCTACAAATACCTAGAGTATGTAAAATTCCATAATCTTCATCTTTAATCGAAATGGAAAACAGACAGCACTTTATACATGTGCAATTGCATGCAGATCATGAATCTATCATTATTTGACATTGAAAGCATTGAAAACCATAACCTATACACTTAAAGTCCTCATCTTTTGTCGTACAATCGTAACGAATACGATAAGTTTGCTAAGCTTCCGTATTTGGCAGTTTGGTAACCTATAGAAAGAAATAGGTTAGCTATTTCATAACCTACAACTATCAAAACCTCAAATCAGTTTAGGGTTAGGGTTTCTTACCTAAAAATAGAGCTAAAATCACCGGGGAAACGATTAGAAAGCGGTGATGGAGCCTGTAGAGTGGCAGGGTAGAGCGACAGGAAGGATCTCTCACATCTCCCATACTTTCTCTCTTTTTTTTCTCTCTCTCTCTCTCTCTCTCTTAGAGTTTTCTCAAATTCGTATGGCTGTGAGAGAGAGGGTTCTAAGGTCCTTATATAGCCTAAAAACTCACCAAATTAAACTCCAGGTCAAGGTATACTTAGGTTATAGCTAAAGCGAGGCTGTTTTAGCTCAACGGAGGACTTCTGGCGGCCCCTTTTCTGTCTGCGATCGGACTTAAGCTCACTAATACTGGATCTAGGTTTAATTAAGTTTTCGTTTCCGTCGGATTCCCAGATCACACGTAGCAGACCAGTTTCAGTTCAACGGTCAGCGGGTCTCGATCAGAAATTCTAAGTACATGGATATGTTTATGCAATTTTTCCTGATCCGAGGGTGCAATTGGGTCAGATTCTGATGGTCAGGTTACTTAATACTGACCCGCAAGCGACAAGTCTCAGATTACTATTTGAGATATTTATTTTTAAAGAAAAATAAGTATTTTCACACTCCTCGCTCCGGACTCAAGCGAACAGCCATGGGACACTGTCTGGATTTGATTTCCAAGATGGTAGTCAAGCCCAGCAAGGCGGTCCTAACTCCTTAACTTCGTGTTAATCGGACTTCCGACGTGCGGTCCAGATCTGATACAGAGTTTCAATGTGCTCCCGAGAGCAACCGGGTAATGAGATTGATCCTAGATTTTAGGGTAACTTAACGTCAATGATTCTACAAGTTTTGGGTCTTGCAGATCGTATTTAAAGTGGATCAAATGGATTTCGTAGCTAATCTAGTTTAGCACTTAGTTACTTTGTCTAATTTCTAAAGGATTTAGTCCTATAAGATTTATGTCTGAGGTGGTACTTAGGCCTTTGTAGTTTGTACATAAAGTGATTCAAGCTATAATACTTAGTTAGTTTAAGATAGTGTCTAGGGTGAAAGTACTTGGAATAATTGAAATAACAAGGTGGTGGAGAGTGGGATTTGTGAAGGAAATGGGTTCAAAAGCGGTTTTAGACTTTGGGATTGAGTTTTGATAGGTTAATAAGGTGTTAGGATCAACCCATTTCCTAAGGACGTCTAATTCCAGGTTGGCAAAAATTCGGGATGTTACATGAAGTGATTAGTGCTGATTTCACATTTAATCTAGTTTAACACTAGTTAATCCTCGTCTAATTTCTAAAGGATTTGACCCTGTATGATTTCTGCTTGAGGTGGTACTCAAGCCTTTATAGTTTGTATAGAAGGTGATTCAAGCTATTAATACTTAATTAAATTACGCCCTAATCACAACAGAATAAGGTCCTATGACAGTTCTACGTTCGAGGACGTCCATTGCCAAGTTAGGAAAAATCTGGGGTGTTACAACAAGGGCCTTGGGCCCATTGTGAATTAAATTCTTATCCCAAATGGGCCGTACCTTAGAAGCAATAGTGGTTAAAGGTCCACCATTGTAAACCTCCCTAGGGCCCATTGTTAAGCCTATTTCCACCCTTATCTTGTTAGGTTAACCCAAACAATTGGCCTCATTGATGTAGAGATAAACACCTTCCCTTATTGGGCTATTCTGAATCCATTGGGCCCCCATTGATGATGCTCATCTCACTCTACCGGGCTAACCCAAATCATTGGGCCCCCATTGGTGTTAGTGAAACCCATCCTTATTGTTGGGCTAACCCAAATCATTAGGCCCCATTGATGTAGAGATGACCACCTACCTTTATTGGGCTAACCCAAACCATTAGGCCCACATTATTGTAGCGGTTTCCACCTTACCTCGTGGGCTATCCCAAACTGTTGGGCCCTCATTAATAATGATGCTTTCCACCAAACCCTGTAAGACTACCCATACCTTGGTGCCCATCTTGTGTTCATACCAGGCCTCCTATAAGAAATGTGGCCTACCTAGATACATGTGTTCGCCCAAGTTTAGAGACCAAACCTGAGTCCTACTTACATGTTGAATGGGCTACCCAGATCATTTGGAATGACATATAGTCCTAGATGTACGGACCCCACCAAAGCCCACCTTATATTCATATCGGGCCCCCATAGGAAAGCCTAATTATTACATGATAGAGGGGGTGAGGAAGCCCATTTGTTGTACTTTTAGGCTCGTCCTCTTAACTCACCTTGTTGTACACCCGCTTAACTCACCCCGTGAGATGTGTCCTACCTTTGTAATCAGTTGCTAGGATATCGATGTCATATATGTATTGTCCACATCGTCTATTTACCTTCTTAGACGAGTGTGAATCCCATCCTTGACATTAATGTGTCACTTAAGCTATGTATCGATACACCTATCGATATCATCGATACTCAAAACTCAAGCACATCGAAAGTGGCTCAATAAGATCGACAGACAGATTTCTGGTGCCCCTGTTTTTAAATGAAAATCTCAAAATCTTTCGATATATCGACGCTATTCTGATTTGATCTGAAATCAAATATTGATAATATCGGAAGTCCATCGATGATATCGATCGTGGGCGCGCATATCTTACAGTAGATATTTCAGGTTGTTTTTAACTATGATCGGGGGCCCTTCGATAGAATCAATTTTCAAATATCGGTGATATCGACACTAGGTCGATTGCATCGAACAAGGTCATAAACTGTCCAACAAGCTTAAAGAAAAATCCGGTGGATTTATCGATGCCTCGACTCTGATCTCGAGATCATTAACATTTAAATTCCGATGATCTTGATGGTTCCCCAATCATTCATGAAATTCTAAAATATTTTAAAGTCAAGTCTCTCTCATTTTTCAAGTGTCGATGGATCGAACCTGTCATCGATGGAATCGAAGTTCGAAATCCGATGACATTGATAATAGTTTCGATTCATCGACCAATTGGCTAAAGTTTCAAAAGCGTATGACATTGAGTTCGAGTCATCAAGCAGACCATCGATGCTATCGAGAGTATACGCTCAATGATATCGAACTCTGTCATAAAAGTGATCATTTTATATCCGTTGGAACTTTTTACCTATATATAGAGGACTTGTCTTTTGTTGCTGTGAGAGAAAGAAGAGAGTGCTTTTGTGTGTTTCAACTTATATCTTATATCCAAAGCCCTTTCTCTCAAGGGAGTTCATCCTCCAATCCACCCTCACCATTGATATTCAATAGAGTGGATTGGGGAATGAACTTCCGCATTCAAGGATCCTCCAGCTACTAACTTAATTGTAAATCATTAAGCTGGGATGCCTTAAATGCATAAGAGTGGACCTACTCTATCTTCCTTATAGGAAAATCTTTAGAGAGTAGGATTCCATCTTCACCTTGACCCAACCCGAAGCCTAGTATTGGTACATCATTCTGTGTTGCGGATCAAGGGAGCAGAAGACTCTTCGTCACCAAGGAGGAGGAGATCTTCGGCATTATGCTTATCATGACTCATCAACTTATTTGTAAGTATCTAGAGTCCAAGAGGACACTTGTGATCATTCCTTTATAGGATTGGGTATTAAGTGGTTCTCACCCTTTGAAGTCCTCGTAGGAGGCCTCCAGCGGGAGTGTATGTGGTGGGTGTGTTGTGCAGACCATTACTTTGTGGAGAGCATAAACATCTGGTTAGGAGTGAACTAGTAAAACTCTGGGTTTGAGGTAAACCATGTAAAACCTCGGGTTTGAGGTGAACCATGTAAAACTGCGGGTTTGAGGTAAATCGTGTAAAACCTCGGGTTTCAGGTGAACCGTGTAAAACCTCAGGTTTTAGGTGAACCATGTAGAAACCTCTGGTAGGGTCTTATGGAAGATCCTTTACCAGTGTGCCTAAAAGTGGGTGTGATGTGTTAACCCTTGCTCGTGAGAGCATAAACAGTCAGCCTCAGTGTAAATTGTAAAGGTTAAATGTGAACCTAATTTAAAACCTTAGGTTTGAGGTGAACCGCTGTGAAACCTCCTTAGTTAAATCTGGCACACTCAAGGGTAGAGTGCGTCTATCGGGAGTGGAATAGACTGATCGTCGAACCACTATAAAAATGACTGTGTTTGAGATTGCTATTCTTCTGATTGTGTGATTTGTTTCAATATTTATATATCTGAATATCTGAGATCACACCTCACAGACTTACACAATCATATCCATCATAAACTAGTTTGCATATTATTTACTTCTAAAAAGGTTTGTGATTGGATCCTCTACCAGGCTTGAAAGCCAGTAGAGTTATTTTTGAGTAATCCTAATATATTTCTATTGTTAGGATTAATGTAATAGGATTTTAAAATAAATCATAAAAACTTTTAAAAGTCCTATTCACCCCCCTCTAGGACATATTGGCATATTCCTTCTTCAACTAGTGCGGTCTTCACCGCCATTTCAATCGGTATCAGAGCGGGTCTCTCTTTAAGGGCTGCACCGCCTAGAGAGTGATCTTAACTGAAGTTAGGAATATGGCCAAGATAAACTACAAGTTTTTCCAGAGTGGAGAAAAGCTAGAAAAACTATTGGGAATGGGAAGACCTTGAAAGGATAAAAACGGCCTAGGATATGAACAATTTAAGCCAAAGGCTGGAAATGCAGCACCTAGAACTGAAAAATCTGCTGCTTCTGGAAGAAAAACCAGAACAACTCCAGTATGTCATTTGTGTGGTGATTTAGGTCATGATAAGTTTGAATGCATAACACCTAGAAGGACTCATACTAACTCTAGACACAAATTATTAACCAGAGAAATACAGAACTTCAAAAGTCCTCCTAAGGATATGGATAGAAGCAATGCCCTTGCACCACCACCTAAATCGATTAACAAGATGAAATGGATAAGGAAGAATTAGTTCAGATTGAGCATCAAAGATCTGAACGTGTGCTAAAATGAGTATTCTTTTTGTTAACCTTAAAATGATATATCTGAGGTTTCTTGCCTCAATTTTTTTGTATAAACATTTAAATGTTTATAATTTTGTTATGTACAGTGTGTGTACATAGGTTTTGTTGAGTATACTGTTGATAGAAATACTAAAAGTATACTTGGAAAGTCGTCTGAATGCTAAAAATTGAAAATCTTCATCTTCGATATGACTGTCGATATGACATTCTCGATTTATCGATAAAAGGTCGATATCATCGACGTCTCTTTAGAACATGAATAGTCATGTGGCCAAGAATGATATCGAAGACAGACTCGATAGAATCGACCAGCAACTTCTCGATGTTATCGAAACAATGATCGATAATATCGATAGATGCCGCCCGATAAAAATCAGCGAAGTGAAAAGGGGGGGTGTATTTTCTCAAAGGTTTCTCGGTCACCCTCTCTGCTCGATCCTTTCGACAAAGTCACTAGGAGCCACATCGGACTACTCAAATCGTTCCACAAATTCGGTAATACCCCTCTCACAGATCAAGAGTCCACATCTTTTTGGGTATTTGTCATTTTTGTCAGTTTTTTGTCATCTTTCCCAAATCGTTCAAGATTCTATTTGTCCACATGGGAAAGGACAAAGGAGTAGCATCCAGTCCGAGGGAGTCTTCAAGAACTACCCGATAAAAAGTTGTCGCCTCAAAAGAAAGGACGAGGCCCCCAGAAAGTGGGATCCCCACTCGGCAAGGATCACGATAGACGTCACAAGGCAGGTCCCAGATCGAATCTCAACCGGCAACCTTGCCTCCGGCCAGCTAACGACATGAGAAATACACTGGCAGGAAACTAATTCATGGAAGAAAAGTAAATTGGGGTTGCTTAGCACCATACAATCTGGAGCGTTTATTTGCTGCGATCGGGTGGCTGCCTGTTCTAGACTTTGGGGGGTCATGCCAGCTTGAGCAGACACGAAACTTCCTAGCCGCATGTCACTCACCTGTATCAAATCCTCCTTCTTTTATGGTCTCTTTGAATAGTCATGATGATGTGTTGATTACTCTTGCCACCATAGCTAGCACCTTCAATCTAGAGTTGCTTCCAGAAGGCCTCCCTAAATTGGACCTCGACTACCCTGATGTTCGATCCATGGTAACCAAGTATTTATTCAATGGTCGAGACATCCCATAGCATCAAGGGAATGCGCTGAAAGCTAGATTCATGGAGCCTCGATTTCAGATTTTGCATGGTATATTCACCACAAATGTATATCCACGAAGCACCGACAGATTCGATCTCACTGGACTTGTGGTCATGATAGTTTATTCTGCTACAAACGGGACAAGGATGTGCCTCCCAACTCAGCTCGTCAGTCAGTTGGTAAATGTTGTACATACCTTCAGGGATCTTCATCTCTCATATCCCTAGATCATCAACAGGATATGTAATACCATTGGTTTCCCATCTACCACTGGCCCAGTACTCCCACTTCAAGTCTTCAATATAAAGAACGTTCACAAAATGGACTTGAGGTTTCACGAGTATACTGAAGACGAAGAAGAAGGCATCCAAGAAGGGGGAGCAGAAGTTAGTGCTTCTCATACTAAGGAAATAGAAATGGCGGCGATGAATCCTCCAGACCCGATCCTGCCCCATCAACGTCAATGCCTGGACATGTCAAACGATATAAGCTGGACAAAATCGGGGCAATCTAGAGATATCCATTTTGTGCATGAGCGGCTGACAGTCTTGGAGCGAGTCGTCCACAAAGTGTAGCAGTCTGTACAACAGCTGGTAGATTTATGGTGTCGACGGGATGACACTGCACCATCACACTCTGCACCATGATGATGTTCACTACATACTATCACATACACTCCACTCATATTTATGTGTACGAATATTATTATCTTTTTTAATATTCTACATCTTTATGAGTGTATGTGATAACTAACTACTCTGGAGATTCTGACGTTTTTGTATATGTCCATGGAAGGACTAGATTTTTTTTTGGTTTGGTTTGGTTGGGATAATTTTTAAATCTACTGCTGTCTGTGGCAGTATATGTTTGGATTTTTTGGATTATGGCCGAATATAATTCTATCTTTTATCGCCATAATTAAGTTTTTTGATCCCCTGGTTTATCAAGTTTCTGATATGGTATGCATGTGTTGTTCTTCTATTTGTTGTATCATTGTTTTACCTGATCTACTGTGCATTCTGAAATTGATGTTTGCTTGAATTAAGTTAACTATTATACTTCAATTGTTCTACTTCTGCCTGTTTAGTTCTCCCAAGTAATTCACTCTTTAGTCAATATCACTTGATCTATCTTTGTCAATGACTGACGAAAAAGGGGGAGAACATTTACAAACACCCAGCGAATGAAAATTATATATCTACTTAGATGTTGCTGCAGGTGTTAGGTAGAGCAGGTGCAACAAGCAAGGGAGAGTTGGAGTTTACAAGTCAAGGGGAGCAGCTACTGGCTGTGTACATGGGTTTAAAAAATTGTAAAATTGTGTAAAAGCATGTACACACAATTTAGGGTGTGTTTGTCTAGAGTGTTCTAGGGTGTTTTAGGATTTTGTCACATAATTGACAAAGGGGGAGATTGAAAGTGCCCTAGTTTGTTAAGTTACATGAGTGTTGAGTCAGATTGTCTACAGAGCCTGATAAGAAGATCGATTCAAGTGTCTGCCTCAACCGGATGTGTACAAGCTCGCCACAGGTAAATCTAAAGCGTCACATCCCATGACCCTAAACACCAGGTGAAGAAAACCCTTAAAAACAAGATAGAAATCATTGGGTTTGAAGGTGAGAAAACTTTTTCAAAATAGGAAAATCTATAAATTTTTCTTGCCTTATCATTTTTATTGAAACACCCTCGATATGATCGACCTGCGTTGTCGAGTGCTCGATGCTTCATCGATACCATCGAAGAGAGGACCAAATATGTCCACCAACTTCACAACATATATGGACGAATTATCGATGTATCGATACACCTATCGATATCATCGATACTCAAAACTCGAGCACATCGAAAGTGACTTGACAAGATCAACAGGCATATTTTCGGCGCCCCTATTTTTTAATAAAAATTTCAAAATCTTTCGATATATCGACGCTCTTCTAGTTTGATCTGAAATCAAATATCGATAATATCGGAAGTCCATCGATGATATCAATAGTGGGTGCGCATATCTTACAGCAGATATTTCAGGTTGTTTTTAACTATGATCGGGGGCCCTTTGATAGAATCGATATTCAAATATCCATGATATCAGCACCAGGTCGATTGCATCGAACAAGGTCATAAACTGTCCAGTAAGCTTAAAGAAAAATCTGCTGAATTTATTGATGCCTCAACTCTGATCTCGAAATCATCGACATTCAAATTCCGTTGATCTCGATGGTTCCCCGATCATTCATGAAATCCTGAAATATTTCAAAGTCAAGTCTCTCTCATTTTTCAAGTGTCGATGGATCGAACCTGTTATCGTTGGAATCAGAGTTCGAAATCCGATGACATTGATAATAATTTCGATTCATCGACCAATTGGCAAAAGTTTCAAAAGCATATGACATTGAGTTCGAGTCATCAAGCAGACCATCGATGCTATCGAGAGTATACGCTCGATGATATCGAACCTGCTCGATGATATCGAACTCTGTTATAAATGTGACCATTTTATATCCATTGAAACTTTTTGCCTATATATAGGGGACTTGTCTTTTGTTGCTATGAGAGAAAGAAGAGAGTAATTTTGTGTGTTTTAACTTATATCTTATATCCAAAGCCCTTTCTCTCAAGGGAGTTCATCCTCCAATCCACCCTAACCATTGATATTCAATAGAGTGGATTGGGGAATGAACTTCCGCATTCAAGGATCCTCCAGCTACTAACTTAATTCTAAATCATTAAGCTGGGATATCTTGAATGTATAAGAGTGGACCTACTCTATCTTCCTTATAGGAAAATCTTTAGAGAGTAGGATTCCATCTTCACCTTCACCCAACCCGAAGCCTAGTATTGGTACATCATTTTGTGTTGCGGATCAAGGGAACAAAAGACTCTTCGTCACCAAGGAGGAGGAGATTTTCGGCATTGTGCTTATCGGGACTCATCAACATATTTGTAAGTATCTAAAGTCCATGAGGACACTTGTGATTATTCCTTTGTAGGATTGGGTCTTAAGTGGTTCTCACCCTTTGAAGTCCTCCTAAGACGCCTCTGACGGGAGTGTACGTGGTGGGTGTATTGTGTGGACCCTTACTCTGTGGAGAGCATAAACATCTGGTTAGGAGTGAACTAGTAAAACTCTGGGTTTGAGGTAAACCGTGTAAAACCTCAGGTTTGAGGTAAACCGTGTAAAACCGCGGGTTTGAGGTGAACCGTGTAAAACCTTAGGTTTCAGGTGAACCGTGTAAAACCTTGAGTTTGTGGTGAACCATGTAGAAACCTCCGGTAGGGTCTTATGGAAGATCCTTGGCCAGTGCACCTAAAAGTGGGTACGATGTGTTGACCCTTATTCGTGAGAGCATAAACAGTCAGCCTTAATGTAGGTTGTAAAGGTTGAAGGTGAACCTGATGTAAAACCTTAGGTTTGAGGTGAACCGCTGTGAAACCTCCTTAGTAAAATCCGGCATGAAAGTGCCCTTATAAGTGCCCTTGTTTGTCAATTACTGTGAACGGGAGGTCAGATAGTCTGCAGGACATCAAAAGAAGATCAAGCCAAGTGTCTGCCTCAATCGGATGTATGGAAGCTCGCCAAAGGTAAATCATAGCCTCACATCCCATAACCCAATACACCAGGTGAATTAAACCCTTAAAACAAGATAGACATCTTAGGGTTTTTATGGTGAGAAAACTTTTTCAAAATAGGAAAATCTCTAAGTTTTTCTCGCCTTGTCGATTTTATCGAAGCACCCTCGATATGATCGACCTGTTCTGTCGATGTCCTCAATACCTTAACGATATTATCAAAAAGAGGACCAAAAGTGTCCAACAATGAAATATTCATCTAGACGGATTTATCGATGTATCGATACACCTATCAATATCATCGATAAAAGTACTAAACATGTCCAGTAACTTCATAACATATCTGGACGAATTATCGATGTATCAATACGCATATCGATACCATCGATATTCAAATCTCGAGACCATCGAGAGTGGCTCAATAAGATCGACAGGCAGATTTTCGGCGCCCCTGTTTTTTAATGAAAATCTCAAAATTCTTCGATATATCGATAATGGTCCGATATAATCTAAAATCAAATATCGATAAGATCGGAGGTCCATCGATGATATCGATGGTGGGCATGCATTTTCTTACAGCGGTTATTTCAGGATGTTTTTAACTATGATCGGGGGCCCTTCGATTTATCGATATTTAAATATCGATGATATCGACACCGGATCAATTGCATCGAACTAAGCCATAATATGTCCAACAAGTTCAAAGATAAATCTGTTGTAATTATCGATGCCTCGACTCAAATCTCGATATCATCAACATTCAAATTCCGATGACCTCGACGGTTCTCCCAATCATTCATGAAAACCTGAAATATTTTCAAAGTCAAGTCTCTCTCATTTTTCATGTGTCGAGGGATCGACCCAGTCATCGATGGAATCGGAGTTCGAAATTCGATGACATCAACAACTGTTTCGATTTATTGACCTATTCGTAAGGAGTTTCAAAAGCGTATGACATCGAGTTCGAGTCATCGAGCAGACCATCGATGCTATCGAGAGTATACGCTCGAAGATATCGAACCTACTCGATGATATCGAACTCTGTCATAAATGTGATCATTTTATATCCGTTGGAACTTCTTGCCTATATATAGAGGACTTATTCTTTGTTGCTGTAAGAGAGAAAAGAGAGAGCTTTTGTGTGTTTCAACTTGCATCTTATACCTAAAGCCTTTCTCTCTAGGGAGTTCATCCTCCAATCCACCCTTACCATTGATATTAAATAGAGTGGATTGGGGAATGAACTTCCGCATTCATGGATCCTCTAGCTACTACCTTAATGACAAATCATTATGCTGGGATGCCTTGAATGCATAAGAGAGGAACCACTCTATCTTCCTTATAGGAAAATCTTTAGAGAGTAGGATTCCATCTCACCCTTGACCTAACCCGAAGCCAAGTATTGGTGTATCATCTTGTGTTGCGGATCAAGGGAGCTGAAGACTCTTTGTCAACAAGGAGGAGAAGATCTTTGGCGTTGTGGTTAACGGGACTCATCAACTTATCTGTAAGTATCTAGAGTCCAGAGGACACTTGTGATCATTCCTTCCTAGGTCTTGGTCCTAAGTAGTTCTCACCCTTTGAAGTCCTCAAGGAGGCCTCCGGGGAGAGTGTACGTAGTGGGTGCACAGGGTGGACCCTTGCTCTTATGTAGGGCATAAACTGTTAAGTCCTTATGTAGGTCCTTGACCTGTGTGGTCTAAAATTTAGGTGCGTTGTGTGGACCCTTGCTCTATGGAGAGCATAAACATCTGGTTAGGAGTGAACCAGCAAAACTCTGGGTTTGAGGTAAACCGCGTAAAACCTTTATAAAGGTTGAAGGTGAACTTGATTTAAAACCTTAGGTTTGAGGTGAACCCTGGAAAACCTCCTTAGTGAAATCCGGTACACTCAAGGGTTGAGTGCGGCAGCCGAGAGTGGAGTAGACTTATCGTCGAACCACTATAAAATGACTGTGTCTGTGATTGCCTTTCTATATGTGTGATTCATGTCAATGCATTCATATTCATATATCTGATCACATCCCATACACATACATAGTCATATCTAACATAGACTAAGTTGCATATTGTTATATCTTGATTAGTTTGTGATTGGATCCTCTACTTGGCTTGAAAGCCAATAGAGTTACATTTGAGTAATCCTGATAGTTGCATATCTATAAGGATTAGTGTAATAGGATTTTGAATAAATAGTAAAAACTTTTAAAATTCCTATTCACCTCCTCTAGGACATATTGGCATATTCCGACTTCATCTCAAGCGTCTTCACCACTATTTCATAGCACACTCAAGGGTTGAATGCGTCTGCCGAGAGTGGAGTAGACTGATCGTTGAAGCACTATAAAAATGACTATGTTTGAGATTGTTATTCTTCTGATTGTGTGATTTGCTTCAATATTTACATATCTGAATATCTGAGATCACACTTCACACACTTATAAAGTCATATCCATCATAAACTAGTTTGCATATTGTTTACTTCTAAAAGGTTTGTGATTGGATCCTCTACCAGGCTTGGAAGCTAGTAGAGTTATTTTTGAGTAATCCTAATATATGTCTGTTGTTAGGATTAGTGTAATAGGATTTTAAAATAAATCATAAAAACTTTTAAAAGTCCTATTTACCTCCCTCTAGGACATATTGGCATATTCCTTCTTCACATAGTGCGGTCTTCACCGCCATTTCAATTGGTATCCGAGCGGGTCTCTCTTAATGGCTTCATCGCCTAGAGAGTGATCTTGACTGAAGTTGGGAATATAGCCAAGATAAACTACAAGTTTTCCCAGAGTGGCGAAAAGCTAGAAAAACTGTTGGGAATGGGAAGACCTGAAAAAGATAAAAGCAGCCTAGGATATGAACAATTTAAGCCAAAGGCTGGAAATGCAGCACTTAAAACTGAAAAATCTGCTACTTCTGGAAGTAAAACTAGAACAACTCCAGTATGTCATTTGTGTGGTGATTTAGGTCATGATAAGTTTGAATGTATAACACCTAGAAGGACTCATACTAACTCTGGACAAAAAATATTAACCAAAGAAATACAGAACTTCAAAAGTCCTCCTAAGGATATGGATAGAATCAATGCCCTTGCACCACCACCCAAATCGATTAACAAGATGAAATGGATAAGGAAGAATTAGTTCAGATTGAGCATCAAAGATCTGAACATGTGATAAAATGAGTATTCTTTTTGCTGACCTTAAAATGATATATCTGAGGTTTCTTGCCTCAATTTTTTTTTTTATAAACATTCAAATGTTTATAATTTTGTTGTGTACAGTGTGTGTACATAGGTTTTGTTGAGTATACTGTTGATAGAAATACTAAAAGTATACTTGGAAAGTCGTCTTAATGCTGAAAATTGAAAATTTTCATCTTCGATATGACTGTCGATATAATATTCTCGATTTATCGATAAAAGGTCGATATCATCGACACCTCTTTAGAACATGAATAGTCGTGTGGCCAAGAATGATATCAAAGACAGACTCGATAAAATCGACCAGCAACTTCTCAATGTTATCGAAACAATGATCGATAATATCGATAGATGCCGCCCGATAAAAATCAGCGAAGCGAAAGGGGGGGTGTTTATTTTCTCAAAGGTTTCTCGGTCACCCT
Organism: Magnolia changhungtana; assembly: GCA_030180095.1. Lineage (NCBI taxonomy): Eukaryota > Viridiplantae > Streptophyta > Magnoliopsida > Magnoliales > Magnoliaceae > Magnolia > Magnolia changhungtana. Next base: position 200,032 of record JASAUF010000036.1, on the reverse strand, counting down.
CTCTACTCGGTCCTCTTGACCAAATCACTAAGAGTCACGTGGGACTACTCAAATCGTTCCACAAATCCGGTAATACCCCTCTAACACATCAAGAGTCCACATCTTTTTGGGTATTTGTTGTTTTTGTCAGCTTTTTGTTGTATTTCTCAAATTGTTCAAGATTCTATCTGTCCACATGGGAAAGGACAAAGGATTAGCATCTGGTCCGGGAGAGTCTTCAAGAACTACTCGACAAAAAGTCCTCGCCTCAAAAGAAAGGGCGAGGGCCCCAGAAAGTGGGATCCCCACTCAGCAAAGATCATGACAGATGTCACGAGGCGGGTCCCAGGCCGAATCTCAACCGGCACCCTCACCTTTGGCTGACCAATGACCTGCGAAATACACCGGTAAGAAACTATTCATGAAAGAAAAGTAGATAGGGGTTGCTTAACACTGTACAATCTGGAGCGCTTATTTGCTACGATCAAGTGGCTGCCTGTTCTAGACTTCGGGGGACCGTGCCAGCTTGAGCAGACACGAAGTTTCCTGGCCGCATGTCACTCACCTATATCAGATCCTCCTTCTTTTATGGTCTCTCTGAATAGTCATGATGATGTGTTGATTACTCCTGCCACTATAGCTAGCACCCTCAATCTGGAGTTGGTTCTAGAAGGCCTCCCTAAATTGGACCTCGACTACCGTGATGTTCAATCCATGGTAACCAAAGTATCTATGCAATGGTCGAGACATCCCGTGGCATCAAGGGAATGCGCTGAAAGCTAGATTCATGGAGCCTCGATTTCGGATTCTACATAGTAAATTCACCACAAATGTATATCCACGAAGCACCAATAGATCCGATCTCACTGGACTCATGGTCATGATAGTTTATTCTGTTGCAAATGGGACAAGGATATGCCTCCCAACTCAGATCGCCAGTCAATTGGTAAATGTTGTACATACCTCTAGGGATCTTCATCTCCCATATCCCTTGATCATCAGCAGGATATGCAATACCATTAATTTCCCATCTACCACTGACCTAGTACTCGCACTTCAAGTCTTCAATATAAAGAACGTTCGCAAAATGGACTTGAGGTTTCACGAGTATACTGAAGATGAAGAAGAAGGCATCCAAGAAGGGGGAGCAGAAGCTGGTGCTGCTCATGCTGAGGAAACAGAAATGGCGGGAGATGAATCCATCGATACTATCGAGAGTATACGCTCGATGATATCGAACCTGCTGATGATATCGAACTCTGTCATAAATGTGACCGTTTTATATCCGTTGGAACTTTTTGCCTATATATAGATGACTTGTCTTTTGTTGCTGTGAGAGAAAGAAGAGAGTGGTTTTGTGTGTTTTAACTTATATCTTATATCCAAAGCCCTTTCTCTCAAGGAAATTCATCCTCCAATCCACCCTCACCATTGATATTCAATAAAGTGGATTGGGGAATGAACTTCCACATTCAAGGATCCTCCAGCTACTAACTTAATTGTAAATCATTAAGCTGGGATGCCTTAAATGCATAAGAGTGGACCTACTCTATCTTCCTTATAGGAAAATCTTTAGAGAGTAGGATTCCATCTTCACCTTGACCCAACCCGAAGCCTAGTATTGGTACATCATTCTGTGTCACGGATCAAGGGAGCAGAAGACTCTTCATCACCAAGGAGGAGGAGATCTTCGACATTATGCTTATCGGGACTCATCAACTTATTTGTAAGTATCTAGAGTCCAAGAGGACACTTGTGATCATTCCTTTGTAGGATTGGATCTTAAGTGGTTCTCACCCTTTGAAATCCTCGCAAGAGGCCTTCCACGGGAGTGTACGTGGTGGGTGCATTGTGTGGACCCTTGCTTTGTAGAGAGCATAACCATCTAGTTAGGAGTGAACCAGTAAAACTCTGGGTTTGAGGTAAACCGTGTAAAACTTCGGGTTTGAGGTGAACTGTGTAAAACTTCGGGTTTAAGGTGAACCGTATAGAAACCTTCGGTAGGGTCTTATGGAAGATCCTTGGCCAGTGTGCCTAAAAGTGGGTGCGATGTGTTGACCCTTGCTCGTGAGAGCATAAACGGTCAGCCTCAGTGTAGGTTGTAAAGTTTGAAGGTGAATTAATTTAAAACCTTAGGTTTGAGGTGAACCGCTGTGAAACCTCCTTAGTGAAATCTGGCACACTTAAGGTTTGAGTGCGTCTGCCGGGAGTGGAGTAGACTGATCGTCGAACCACTATAAAAATGACCGTGTTTGGGATTGCTATTCTTCTAATTGTGCGATTTGCTTCAATATTTACATATCTGAATATCTGAGATCACACCTCACAACTTACACAGTCATATCCATCGTAAACTAGTTTGCATATTGTTTACTTCTAAAAAGGTTTGTGATTGGATCCTCTACCAGGCTTAGAAGCCAGTAGAGTTATTTTTTAGTAATCCTAATATATGTCTGTTGTTAGGATTAATGTAATAGGATTTAAAAATAAATCATAAAAACTTTTAAAAGTCCTATTCACCCCCCTTTAGGACATATTGGCATATTCCTTCTTCAACTAGTGCGGTCTTCACCGCCATTTCAAAAAGTAGTGCTAATGTTAAAGCCTTAAATGCAATAACTTGTGCTCTATCACCAGATGAATTCAAAAGAATCATTTTATGTGATACAACTAAACAAGCATGGGATATCCTTGAAATGATACATGAAGGAACAAATATTGTGAAAAAGTCTAAGATCCAAATTCTCACAACCAAATTTGAGAAAATTCATATGGAAGAAAATAAGTCTTTTATGGACTTCTATATGATATTGAATGACATAGTCAATTCTATGTGGGGTCTTGGAGATAGGATCCCTGAAAGTAAGGTTTGTGCAAAAATACTACGATCACTTCTTGATAAGTTTAATTTGAAAGTTACTAATATACAAGAATTGAGGGATACTGATATCATAAGTGCTATACTTAAGCACAGTTTAGATTGTCAAATTTCGTAGTCCTAAAAGGAACGCAACCACTTATGAAGATATGCTTCAACAACTCATGAAGGACTCGTGAAGACCCAATCAACATCTCAAGGAAGTCTTAGAATTAAAACACTTTGTATGTGTCTACCATCAGGTGGTATTACCTTAGATTGACCCTAGGTTATGTGTATTTCACATAACATCACAATATCATATAATTCCAAGTTAAATACACTAGTGTTAGGCCAGACCGACCTTTAGATCGATCAACCTAACTACCTTCGGCCAACCCAACATTATTCAGGCAAGTTTACAGCCAGACAAAGTATTTCCGTGATAAGTTCGGCCAGAAAATATTTTTGACAGAAAAAGTGAGTTCCATCCTCAAGCAAGATGTGCCACAAAAATACAAAGATCCTGGTAACCCAACCATCACTCATGTAATTAGGAACCACCGAATTGAGCACACACTTCTTGACTTGGGGGCGAGTGTTAATTTTATCCCTTTCTCGGTTTACGAACAATTGGGTCTAAGTGAGTTAAAACCCACCCGGATTACATTACAACTTATTGATCGATTGGTCCACGCACCGAGGGGGATGATTGAGGATATGTTGGTTCAAGTTGATAAATTCTACTATCCAGTAGATTTTATCATTCTAGATACTCAACCCATCGTGGATGTGAGCACTCAAATTCTCGTCATTCTTGGTCGCTCATTCCTTGCTACATCAAATGCCATCATTAATTGTAGGAATATAATTATGAATTTATTTTTTTAAAATATGACATTGGAGCTTAACATCTTTTTCAATATGAACAAACAGCTAGAGGTTGATGATGATACCCACGACATTAACATTATCGATTCTTTCTTGGAAGATGGAGCACTTTTTACTCTATACTTTAACCCTTTAAAGACGTGCTTGGCCCACTCCCCTGATTTAGATGATAAAATGATTAGGGAGATGGATGCATTGCTTCATGATACGCCAGTACTTGAAGTTAACCGGTGAATGCCACAATTTGAAACTTTGCCCCAAACTGATATAGTGCCTCTACCATCTAGTCTTAAGGCACAGAAGCTTGACTTAAAACCTTTGCTCGTTGATCTTAAATATATCTACTTAGGTCAACATGAGACATACCAGGTGGTAATTTCTTCCCACCTTGAGAAAGAACAAGAGAGTAAGCTTATTTCTACTCTCATTGAACATAAGGGGGGCCTTGGATGGACAATTTTGGACCTCAAAGGAATTGACCCTTTGATTTGTACTCACCATATTTATCTTGAGGATAATGCAAAAACCTCCCAACAACCACAACGTCAATTAAATCCAAACATGAAGGAAGTGGTTAAAGGTGAGGTACTTAAGTTGTTGGATGTGGGTATTATATACCCTATATCTAACAGTTAATGGGTGAGTCCAACTCAAGTGGTTCCTAAGAAATTTAGAATCACCATCGTAGCCAATGCCGACAATGAACTTGTGCCAACTAGAGTCACTATTGGTTGGAGAATGTGCATTGACTACAGAAAGTTGAATACTATCACAAGGACCACTTTTCTTTGCCCTCAATTGATCAAAATTTGGAAAGGCTAACTTGTAAGACCCGTATCCTAGTCCGTACCGTTTTGTAGGCTCCCGTGGTCCTCCCGATAGAATTCCAGCAACCCTCAACCTATATCCAATGTTTGCGTGAGATCCTAAGCCAAGTCCTGCATACCGAATTTGGGTCGACACGAAACTTGTACCCCTGCGACCGCGCCATCGCCGTGTAACATTTCAAAAAAATCCATACAAAGACCCGAGTACCACCTTAGGCAGAAATCACTAAGGACCGAATTCTTTAGAAATTAGACGAAAATTAATTAAGTACTAACTGAATTAATCGGTAGATTAGCTTGAACCACTTTCTATACGATCTGTAAGACCCAAAACTAGTAAAATCACTAACGCTACATTCCCTAAAAACCTAGGATCACTCTCAAAACCCAGTTGCTCTTGGGAGCATCACGAAACTCCGCATTAGACCTAGACCACGCGTCGAAAGTCCGATTAACGCGGAACTATCCGGTTATGACAGCCTTTTTGAATTTGATAACCATCTCAGAAATTAAGTCCAAATAATATCCAGAAATGCACAACTTGGACCCGGAGCGAAGTGTGTGAGAAACGTGAATATCTTTAGAAAATGAACTCAGATTTAAGTAAATTGGGTCGTTCGATTGCAGGCCAAATTTAAGGTTTCTAATCATCAGAATCAGACCCAAATACACCCTCAGATTAGAGAAATTTTCTTACACAGGTCAGTGTACTTGTGGCCCTGATCGAGTGATGATGACCGTTAAACTGAAATTGGTCCTCCACAGTCGATCTACAAATTCAATCGGACCGAAAACTTAACCTGACATAGATCCACTGTCAGGGAACTTCCCCTAGACTGTATGCAGAAAAGGGGCATCCAAATTAGCTCCGGTGGCCCGAAACAGCCATCCTTTGGTTATATCCTAAGTATACCATGGCCCTAGGGGCCATTGAGCTCACTTTTGAGCCTATATAAGGACCTAAACCCACCCCTCTCTCATTCCATATGAATTTCAAACCCTAGGAGAGAGAATAGATGGAAAAGAAAAGGAGAAAGTGAGGAGAAGTGAGAGATAGAGAGAGTTAGTTGCTGGGATTCTTCCCTGCCGCTCCACTTACGGAATCACCGCTTCCATGTCGCTATACCGGCGATTCTGACTCCGTTCTTGGGTAAGAAACCCTAACCCTAATCTATTTTAGATATCCAAATATTAAGATTGGTGAAATAACTAACCTATTCCGTGATTCAGGTAGTCGTTGTGCTGTAGACAAAGACTTAGTGTACAAACTGAGTTCGATACGTGTTTACCGGTGAAAGGTGCGAACTATAAATGTTTAGGTTATGGTTTTCAAGGATCTCAATGTCAGTTAATGATTTATGACTGACTTGATTGCTATCACATGTACTTAGAAGCGTTGTTTCTCGCGTATTACACATATATATGAATTATGTTGAATAGAGTGTATTCCATGTGTTTGTTGAAATGTTCGAATGAATACGGAATCATGTTTTGTGCTTGCCATGATTATTCATCGTGAATATATGATTATTGCATGTGCGACAACTCCTTATGAAAGGATTTGCCCTAATTTAGGTTATAACCAAATTACAACATGTATGTTAAAATGTGTAGTCTAGGTGTTTGATTAAATGTCTGAATGAGTGCTTGTTTGATGAAATGCATTTAATGGAGGTGCTGAGAAGAGATTTTCAATCACCTTAGCCATATGTATAAATTCCTTCATATGACGTATATCCTACTATGTGATTTGTGTATGGAATGCATATGTGTAATGCTATGTAAATGTTGTATTTCATAAAATGCTCAAGTGTTGTATTGTTCGAATTATTTGTTCAATATTGATATGCCTATCACATATGACTTCCTATTACATTTAAGTGTGATTGGGACTAATACGTAGCCCAGGCAATCGACAACAGCCGCCGACCGAATGGCTGAGTAGTTTCGCCACAATAGATACGTTCCATGAATTCGAGTTGTATGATGATTGCCGATAGTGGTTAGGCCATGAGGAGTGCTTACACATTCCATGTCGACTAATTCAGCGTACGCTCATACCAGGCGAGCTTGTCGAGTAACCCGATTGGCCTAAATGTGTGTTTACCATGTATGTGTGCAACTGCTTGAATCTGAGGTACCACTTACCAATGAAAACTCATTTAACCTTGGTACCATGATCCGCTAAGACTATGAGTCGGGCATGGTGGTATAGGACACCGTGGTCAAGCTATCGGCCTATGCTGGGGTGACGAGCCTCCCCGTAGTGTCCAGTGAGCAAACCAAACTCGTGAGCCGAATACGGTGGTATGGGACACTGTATTCGAGCTGTTGACCTACACTAAGGTGACGAGCCTTTCCCATAGTGACCTCGAGTATAAACTAAGGCCTATGCTGAGGTGATGAGCCTCTTCGTAGTGACCTAAACTTGCATGTCCACTGCTTTTAAATCAGGGGTGACATTGCCTTATAACTTGCCTATCGTATGTGATTAACTAGGATTGATGACCCTATATGGATCATCGTTTGGGTATATGATATAAAGGGAGGTACCTTAGCTTCCCGAATCTGCTGTATGAATAAACCTAATTAAGTATTGGCTAACACGATCATGCACCGCATTGCATGTGCTTTGGCAAGGAAGTGCACGTGTCCGGAGTGGTGCATGCCGCGATCGTGAGATGATATCACTGAGGGAGTGCAGGCGAGGGCATGCATCATTACAGCATATCATTCCTGCATTAATAAGAGTACTTAGGACATGAGTGTTGTACTGCTTTATCATTACTGCTTGATTGAATTGATAACATGTTAACCTTTGCTTTATAGTACCACTGAGTTAATCACTCACTCCCACTCTGGGATGGTGTTTTAAAATACCAACCAAACTCTATTGTAGTTACAATTGATGTCGAGGCTTATGTGATAGAGCCTGACTTCTATGATGACAAGAAGGAGTTCTCCTACATGTAGTTATCAGGCGGGTTTATGTAGACCATGTTCTGATCGACGGGGATTACTAAGATGCTGACTAGATGCCATTACACTTATTATTTTATATTTTGGAACACATGTGTATATTCATTTTGTCCATTTTGGGAATATTCATTTTGTCCATTTTGGGAGTATACATGTACATAGTTAACCTGGTAACATTTTCACACTCTAGAGCTTTACAACAACTTATATGTTTTATATACTTATCACAGTCTTCCGTTTGCGTAATCTAATTGTCTCTGGAGTATGATATGTTGATTTGGTATAATCTCATTCATGTTTAATGCAATAATACAGACAACATTTAATCATCATTATCTATGTTACATAAGTGATGCGTTGAAACTCAGGAGTTGAGCGTCTGCTCGACCCTCGGAATTCAGGGCATTACACGCCGTGGTTCCAACGCCATGACTTGCTCACCGACCCGATACCCAGGCCAGGAGATGTGGGCCCGCATTCATTTTGAGAAAAACGTCGCATGTGCGAATTTTGAGAGAATCTCTACGACCTATCCCATCAATCAATCAATCAATCTCATCGATCAAATACACATCACACCTCAAGTCAAGTACAACCAACCCATACCCTACCCTTACCTCTCTCTTATACAAGCTACTCCAAAGTCAACCCTTACACACTTCATCCATCACTCCACCCATCACTCCATCTCTTATCATCCCATCATTTCTCTCTCCCTCATTTCTCAAAAAAAATCTCCTAAGCAACAAAAAAATTCCAACGTCCAAGCTCTCTCTCTCCCAAAGCCAAGTGTGGCCCACTTTTTCACTCTCTCATCTCTCATCTCAACCATCCATTCAGCATCTACCTCCATCAAAATTGAAGGCAAGGAGCATAAGAGTCCAAGGGATTAAGGAGGAGTGGAATAGGTGGGTGATCCACCGTTAATTTCAATTCTAGGGCCCACTTGTTGTGGGACCCACATTAACGTATGTAATGTAGAGAGGGGCCCATAGTGGCGGGGTCCCTCTATCTCACTGTTTCTCTCTCTTTCTCTCTCCCTCTCTCTCCCTCTCTCCCTATCTCTTGTGTGGATGGTGTGTGTGTGTGGCCCACCACGAAGTATGTATCTTATCCATGCCATCCACCTTTGTGGGACCCACCTGATGGATGTTTTAGATCTACACCGTTTAGCCAGTTACTAGGCCTGGACAGAAAGGAAAAATACAAATATCAGATCAATCCAACAGGTGGGCCATGTCCATGCAGGACCCACCATGATGCCTATGTTGAATCTATACAGTCCAGCTTCTAAGGACGTTAGACGTGGCAAATGGGGTGTGGCTAATAGAGTAGTGTGAACTGACGCTGGAATGTACTCACCAGCTATCTTTAAAAAAAAAAAGAAAAAAAGAAGAGAAAGTATGATATATGATAATATAATATATATCTTATACTTTATATATATGATAGGTGGGCCACACGTGTGGACCCACCACGTCGTATGCATCAGATCTCCACCGTCCAGAACATCCAGGGTCTGGACGGTGGACTCCTCATAGTTTAGTTTTTATATATATATATATAATGTTATATTATAATGTAATATATTATATTATATTATATTATAAATTTCTCCAAGGGTGAGCCACGTATGAGGGACCCACCTATATCACTGGATGCAAAGAAGCGAAGGGGGGCCCGTCCAGACCGTCCGTCCATTTTTCCTCTCGCATGTGGGACCCACCCACACGTATAGTACGTGTGGGGTGGGGCCCACCTTGATGAATGTATTAACCACGCCATCCATCTATTTGATTTTGGGGGTCCCACCTACTACAGGGAGGCAGCAGGTTGGGTGGATACCGCACACTAGCATATAGCTGGTGTGTTGACGCCATCAAAGTTATGTGGGTCCCACTGTTGATGGTGTGAGTAGGTGGTTTAGACCCCACCATTATATATGTTTTGTATCCCACCGTCAGATGGTTGGACGGTGGGGCCTTCCTGCTATATATATGCCATCCAAACCGTCTATCCATTTGGCTAGCTTGTCAAAAGTTTGAGACCAAAAGTGAGACAGATCCAGTTATCAAGTGGACCACACCGCAGAAAAACAGTGGTGTTGAATGTCTACCATTGAAACCCCATTTTGGGTTACAGAAGTTTTAGACCAATATGATATTTGTTTTCCTCTAAGATCAAGTTTGTGACCTTATGAATAGACTGGATGGGAAATAAATGTTATGGTGGGCCCACTGGAATTTAACAGTGGAAATCTTTATCACCACTATTATTTGTGGTATAGTCTAGATGATCCTTTAGATATGATTTTTAAATAATGTTCTAAAATGATCTCTAACAATGGATGAAGGGTGTAGTTGGTACAGCCCATTGGTATGGCCCATTTAATGTATTAGGGGCCCACTTGATGAGACTGATTTGATGTATTTGGGGCCTACTTGATGAGGCCCGATTTTATGTATTTGGGGGCCCGTTTGACTCAGCCTATTTGATCGGCCCAATTGACTTGGCCCATTTGATTCGGCGCATTGACTCGACCCATTTATATGAGCCCATTTGACTTGGTCTATTTGATTCGACCCATTCACTCAGCCTATTTGATCGGCCCAATCGACTTGACCCACTGATACAGCCTGATATTATATACATTAGCCCATGAGTGAGGCCCAATATGATGCGTATATGCCTCATAAGCGATGCTCATGATGATGTATATTAGACCCTTGTATAAGACCGTAGACCCATTATATGGTTGGCCCTATGAGCATCACTCCTTGGGAGAAATGTTAATTAAAGGACCACATTGATGGGTAATGATGGTTGAACGTCCACATTGTGACCTTCCCTTAGGCCTTGTTAGGCCCTTTCTCATCATTCTCTAGTGGGTTAACCCAAACGCTTGGGCCCCATTGATATTGCTTGATCCATCATCGGCCATCCATCTATGGACCCCGCCTTGCGTCGAGGTTGATTATCGATGCCGATTATTGGTGTCGATTGCCGATACCTACTATCATTGCCGATTATGAGTTTGTGACAGCATAGCATCATGATACATGCCCATATGCATCATCTGTATGTTTGTTATGAGATGTGATTGGTCATTGCATATGCCATAGTGTTGGTGGTTTTTGGGACTCCTTGATAGGAGGAGTTACCCTTAGGGGTGTACACTGGTCGGGCCGACGACGGCCTCGGCCGTCTGGCCCATTCATGACCACACAAGGGCCGAACCCGACCGGCACAGGTCACCGAGCCAACATCTCCCATGGCATGGGCCGGCGCGAGTTCGGGCATTTGAACCTTCATTCGGACTGGTTTCATGAGTTCGGGCTAGTTTCGAACCTTACAGCAAGTTCATGGGAAAGGCTTTGGCAGGTAATCCACGTCCCATTACAAGGCCCTCAATCAATGGTTTAGATAGTTGAACTATAGACTTCACAAAAATCTAACTAGTCAGGACATTTACATACATTTGACAAAGCATAAAATAAAATATTTTATACAAATTATACTGATCATACACGGTGGGCCGGGGTCGGGTCGCCTGGAGGATCGGATTTCGGACCAGAGTCCTGGGCCGATATCCGAACTCGGCTCGAACTCACTTTCGGGCCTAGAAAATTGGCCCGTCTGACCGAACTTAGTTCCGAGTCGGTGAGTCGATCGAGCGAGCTAACCTGCAGGCCTGCCCGGTTGTGTACACCCCTAGTTACCCTACATGAGCACACGGTATGCACAGGATTGATGCATGATTGGACTGCGTGACTCATGCACATTTGCATTTGTGTGATTGTGATTACTGTGTACCCTAGTGACATCAGGGCTGTGGCCTCCATAGACACATCGTGGGTGGCTGGATTGGATACCAAAAATACTGTTTCTAGCATTGGGATGCCACAAATGTCCCTAAGTGAAAATCCCTAAACCCGATGGTACCAGAGGATGACTCCAATGTCGAGACCGAGTGGATGCATGAGCGTACGAGGGCTGAATACCAGGAGGCTGCGTCTCTCATTGCGTCATGGTCGGTTGAAAAGGGGTGTGGCCTTACTCACCAGAGGGTAGGGGGTATTACTAGGCTGAGTTTGACCAGCTCGTGAATGAGTCCGCTATCGACATGTCGAATAGGTATTGGTAGACTATTGGTCAGGCGGATAATGAGGTTTCTTATGCTCACTTGGACTGCGCACCTAGGAAAGGGGCAGTGCCATTTAGAGTGTACTAAACCATGGTGATTATCTAGAGTGAGAACCGTACTGATATTGATGCTCTAGTGATGAGCTACATTGATATGTGGATGAGGATTGACTTGCTTGACTTGCATCTCGCATTGTATGGCCATAAATGGCTGATAGCATTCATGTCTTGCACCACATAGCCTTGGTATGGCTGATTGCATTCATGTTCTCATCAGCATGATTCCACATTACTCTGACATTATATTCTGAGCACTCTCATATTACACACATGCTTACACCACCCTCTAATCTTTCTATAAGCTTATGCACGATTGATGCGTGCTGGTGATGTCAGGACGCAGCTGTAGCTTCGCCGCAGTGGGAGTGTGCAGTCGAGCTTCAGGAGTTACCATTATCATTATCTTGTATTTCCCTTCATGCGCATTATACTTTAAAGTTTTTTATCATAGTGGATTTTGTTATGGTGTTCTTGTAGTTATTGTTCGTGGGTTATGCTTATGGTTATGCTCATTATGAATCAAATTGATGTTAGAAATCCTCCTTATAGAATCTCAGGATCGAAACCTAATGTGTGGGTGTCGGGAGCCGAGAATGGGGTACTACGGAGGCTGTGGGTGCCAGATTCGGTAATCTAGAATTTTGTGAGCCTGATTTTTGAGTTTGGGGAGTGACAGATGTTGTTATCAGAGCATAACTTGGGAATAACTGAGAACAACATCACATGTTTGCCATGATTTAGGACAATTTGGTTCTGAGTGTGTAACCTTCCGATTTAGTTCCCTAACGTGCGATTCTCAAGGTTGATTATTGTCTTTATTCCTTCCTATAGGACATGCCGCCCAGGAGAGCGACCCGAGCGACTCCCTCTCCACCACCTGAGACTCCCTCTTTACCACCTACGACTCCCGCTCTACCCCTAGAGATCCCTGTTCCCTAGCCTGAGGATGTCGTTCCTACACCTGAGACCGGTACAGATCCGACTGTACCCGTCAGTGCCTTCCAGTTACAGCAGATGTTGCACGCTGTGACGGCTGCGCTTCAGGGACAGGGCATGCTCCCAGTTATTTCACCAACCCAGGCAGAGCAGGAGCGCATGAGCACCCCTTGGACAGCTCGATCCCCCATGTTTTTAGGGCGAGCCTGATTCGACTGCAGCCGAGAGATAATGCTCTGATGTGGAGAAGATTTTTGATACTATGGTATGTATAACCCAACAACAGGTCCGGTTGGCAGTATTTCTTCTCCAGGGTGAGGCCGAGCACTAGTGGACCTCCTTTACTCGTGTTGCAGGACCAGATTTCGTATGGATATGGGAGGATTTCGTAGACCGATTTGAGCAACAATACTTCCCCGACCACATTCGTCGGCAGCGAGCGTAGAGTTCGAGACCTTGGTGTAGGGAGACATGTCCGTGGCATAGTACACTGCTCGTTTCATAGTGCTATTGAGGTTTGCGCCATATTTGGTTGATGATGAGGGGTGGAAGGCCCGAGGCCGTGTTATTGGGCATGAGCTCCTGACTTTTCAGGCGGTAGTGCAGAGGGCTCAGATTTATGAGACTGAGTGGGCCGACGGGCAAAGTGATCAAGATCAGAGGAGAGGTCGGAAGAGGAAGGCCCCCTCCAATAGCTCCCAACAGCATCGACGGCCACAGAGGTATAGGAGCCATCCATATGTCATAGCACCAGCAGCACCAGCGACACCTCCAGCATCACCCCAACAGCCATTTACAGGGACTTATTTTGAATGTGGTGGGCAGAGCATCGCTTGTATGAGTGCCTTCACCCTCATCTGCAGCAGTCGAGAGGGCCACAGTAGCCTCCAGCCTAACAGCAACCTTAGCAGCAGCCTACAGTGCAGCAGCGACCCCATCAGTAGTGACCGCAACCATCTCAGTCGTCGAGGCCCCAGCAGCAGTATAGGCCACTGCAAAGGCAGCAGCAGTAGTAGGGACCTCAGAGGGGATAGTCACCTCCCCAGCCAGCTCAGGCTAGGTTCTACGCAGCTCAACAGGATCTACAGTCATCTGGAGGAGTCATCGAGGGTATACTCCCAGTCTCTGCATGCATCACCCAAGTATTATTTGATTCCAGTGCATCACATTCATTCATGTCAGAGGATTTTTGTCATTCGACTGGATTGCCGACAGAGTCTGCTCGCGAGAGGTTGATCGTATCGACGGCCTTAGGGAAGACCACAGTGTTAGGTCATTTCTGTTTATCTTGCCCTATTATGGTCGGTGATATCTTTTTACCCACCGATTTATTTATGCTACCGATGTCAGATTTCGACATCATCCTGGGCATGGATTGGCTTGCCGAGTACCACAACATGTTGGACTATTTCGTGAGGACAGTCACGTTCTGCATACTAGGCTTACCGCAGTTTCAGTTCATTGCCAAGCGTAGAAGAGAGTCATTGTCTTATCTCATGTCCTGCGTAGTTTAGGAGCCTGTTACCTTGTGTATCGACCAGTTACCCGTTGTTTGCGATTTCCCCGATGTGTTCCAGGGGATTCAGGGATTGCCGTCGTGCCATCATATTGAGTTCTAGATCGATCTTGTGCCGAGTACCACACCTATCTTTAAGGTCGCATATCGTATGGCACTGATGGAGTTGAGGGAGCTGCAACGTCAGTTGGACGAGTTACGTGAGTTGGGATTCATTCATCCAAGCAGTTCACCTTGGGGAGCGTCGGTACTCTTCGTCAGGAAGAAGGATGGCTCGTTGAGGCTCTACGTAGATTATCAAGAGATCAACTAGGTCACGATCAAGAACAAGTACCCGCTCCTAAGGATAGATGATTTGTTTGATCAGCTGCAAGGTGAACAATTCTTTTTGAAGATTGACCTGCGTTCCGGTTATCATCATATTCGGGTCCGAGAGGAGGACATCTCGAAGATGGCTTTCAGGACGTGTTATGGTCATTTTAAGTTTCAGGTCATGTCTTTTGGACTGACCAATGCGCCCGCAGTATTCATGCAGTTGATGAATGAGGTCTTCCATCCGTATCTCGATCAGTTTGTTGTGGTATTCATCGACGACATTCTAATCTATTCAAGGATCAGTGAGGAGCATGTGCAGCATTTGGAGATTGCACTACAGACCCTTCGTGCCCACCAGTTGTACGCGAAGCTGCAGAAGTACGAGTTCTAGCAAGACGAAGTGAAGTTCCTCAGTCATGTGGTGACGAGTGAGGGTGTCACAATGGACCCCTCGAAGGGTGAGGCAGTGCGTCAGTGGGACCAGCTCACGACTCGTCCAAGATCTGCAGTTTTCTTGGTTTGACAAGTTACTATCGACGTTTCATTGAGGGCCTCTTTTGTATCGCAGCCCCATTGACCAGGTTGACTCGGAAGGGTATAGAGTTTGTTTGGAGCGACGCTTGTGAGCAAGCATTTATGGAATTAAAGGACCGCCTCAAGTCCGCTCCTATCCTCACTCTTCCTTCTGGGAGTGATAGATTTGTTGTATTTACTGATGCTTCGTGTATTGGCTTGGGTGTTGTCTTGATGCAGCATGGGAGACCAGTGGCTTATGCGTCTCGCCAACTCAAGGTCCATGAGTTAAACTACCCCACACATAATTTAAAGCTGGCAGCAGTCGTCTTCACACTAAAGGTGTGGAGACACTATCTCTATGGGGTTAGGTTCGAGCTCTTCTCCGACCACAAGAGTTTGAAGTACCTATTCTCTTAGTCTAAGTTGAATATGAGGCAGAGGCGTTAGATGGAGCTCCTGAAGGATTATAATTTTGATCTCCAGTACCACCCAGGTAAGGCAAATGTAGTGGTCGATGCCCTCAACCGTCAGCCACAAGGCCTGGTGGCACACATGATGATTCAGGAGTGGAGGAGGCTCGAAGATATAGCAGAGTATGACTTCGATTTTGGCCTGCAGTCTTCCATCGTTCAGTTATCGAGCCTATCGATTCAACTCTCTCTTGTTGCGAGGGTGATCGAGGCTCAGCAGATAGACGAGTCATAACAGGATTACCGAGTAGAGGCAACATCTGAGAGTTAGACAGATTGGCAGACTGGTTCTGATGATGGACTTCGCTTCAGAGGCCGATTATGTGTCCCGGATATTCCTAAGTTGCCCAGAGATTTTATGATCGAGGCACATCGGTCGTGGTTTTCTATCTGCCCTGGTTCAACGAAAATATATCGTGATATGAGGAGACAGTATTTTTGGGTGGGGATGAAGCGTCAGATTGCCAGTTTTGTGGCTAAGTGTGATACATGCCAGCGTGTCAAGGCCGATCATCAGAGACCCCGTGGTCCATTACAGCCATTGTGTAACACCCTGACTTTTTAAGACCCGAGTACATGACCCGCGTCCCAAAAACCCAAGTGTTAACCTTAAAGGATGGTCAAATTCGAGTATACATTTTTTTTCATTCATCAGAGTAAGTAGATGAACGTAGAATGGACAAGTAAGCATAAAAGGAAATTTTTTTATTTCATTTAGAATATACAAGTGGTTACCCATAATGACTTAAACAAACCAATGTCCTCATTCTTACAATTATAAAATGAAATAATATTACATATGAAATAAAGTAAATTACAACAGTCTTGAGCTGTGAAATCATGTAGCAGCCCTTAGCAAATATAATCATACACCATTATCAAACATAGCCTGCTCCTCACCAATATGAATGTGAACATCATCAGGGCCACCTGTGCTACCTGTACGGTTATTTATTTGATGGATGAGTGGCCAACTCAGTGTGAATTCCCCTCAAGATTACACATCGCCACATTGGTAAGAAATAGTATAAAAGCAAAGCATACAAAATAATACATGATGCAAGTCTTATTAGATGCATGGATGAGTGAAGTATGCAATCATTGCCCGGGGATGCTCATCCATGCGGACAGTGGGCTCGTCACCCATTCAATCATTGAACCTGGGACACATCATCCAGTCGGAATCATCGAACCTGGGACACATCATCCAGTCAGAACAATACGTACATCACGTACGATGCAATAGATGCTGGTCTGTACCATGTATGCATGATTAGTCAATCCGTTATTAATCCAATTACACTCAGCCAATTTAATTAAGTTCACGGTCACTACGGGGAGCTCTTGGCCCAGCGTAGGCCGACGGCTCGGGCATAGTGTCCCATGACCAACATCCCCGGCCCATAAGACTACTACCTTAAGATGTTTAATGGAAACCCGTCGACTAATGGCCAATCATATTACAGTATATGGGGCTTACCATCGCATGGTTGTATAGAAATGGTACATCGAACCACATGGGGCAAATACCAAAATCGAGCCACATAGGGCGATTATCAAAATAGGCCACATAGGGTGAGAATCAAAACCATGCGATAAAGACCATCCTTGAAAACCACTTAACATGACAACCCTAGATGGTACGCCCACATCAGTGGTCGATTTAAACCAATCATTTAATAACCACTAAGTCGAAGGTCCATTATAACCAGTCGGGTTATATCCCAAGTATGGGTGTACATTTATAAGTGGGGGTTTCCCACTAATGTACTAGTTTAAATTCCATAACTAACCCACAAATAATGCACAAGCATGAACAATTATACAGGATGGACATTAAGCATGTAATATAGCAATTCAATTTCCACGAGCTAATACATATAATTATAAAAGAGATATATAAAAACTATAACTTAAACTAATGAAAAGATGGAAAGATCGATGGGAAGAATCATCACCTCATAGTTCGCATCGCCAACCAGCATCGTTAGGGATGCGCGTTCCCTTAAAATCGAATCCTTCCATAAATCAGGAACTTGTACAATTAGATCCAAGTTCTGCACACTACCTAGGTTTAAGATCATAGCCTAGGGTTTGAATTATCTATCTTAGGGTTTTAATGTAGAATTAGGATTTTCATCTTAGGGTTTAGTTTTAGGTTTAGATTTTAAGTGCTGATTATTGAATCCGAACCTTATTTTGTGTGGCCATGAACGATATTATTAAAGGGAATAATGAATAAATAAAAATAATCAAATAGATTAGTTTTTTTTTTTGGGATTTTAACAATGGCTACTACCATATTAATTTATCTAACAACAACCCATGATAAATAGTAGTGCTAACAATTCCTAACAGTTATCCATACTAGCAATATTCTTAATATTAGCTAACACAACACTAATAATCATTTTGGTGAAATAAATAGTATGTTCAAATGTCAATGTTAATATTTTAAGAATGGCAAAATAAAATACTAATATTTTAATAATGATAATTATATGTACTAACCAATTCAATATGGATAATTTACTAATGGTTTATTGTATCTAAATTTAATAACCCAAAGAAAATGATGATAATAACAACGATGATAATTAATATTACCTAACCTGATGATCAAAACCATTGTGATGGTAATAAAATAGTATGACCTACTGTCCATGATAATATTTAAGGATAGTAAATAAAATACTGCTATTTAAATAATTGTAATTATGTTAATATTTAATATAAGTGTAGTTAGTCTATCAATGACTAATCATGTTTAATAATCATAGTAATTTCTGCAATAACAATTTATGGTAACTTAAATAATCTAATTTAAAGAGAGAATGTTGACTTACATTGGCTGATTTGATAGCAAGACACGTTTGAAGGGTCCCATGAATATGGTTACTTGGGCCTGTACTAGAGTGACCAGGCCCAACGGATACTTGTACAGCAAGGGCCCAAAATTACCCCAACTAAGGGTTGATTGGGCCTCTATTTTGGCCCAGCAGCAACATCACCTACACAGCCTATGAGATGGGCTGGCTGAGCTATTTCTGGCCCAGCGCCAGTTGTGTTTACATAGCCCAAAAGATGGCTGGCTGGGCTGGGCTAGTCCTGGCCCAGCAGCACCTCAAAATTGTCCAAGGGCTGGTCTGATTTCGGCCCATCTCTGGGCTAATTTCAGCCCAGTAACCACGCTCTACCACCAGTCCAAACATCGGGCTATGGCTGTCTGCATGGCCTGGCCCAACACAGTTGCACGGGGTGTGGCCCACTGAGATGTAGTGAGGCCCACTGAGCTATTAAACCTAGTGGGGCCCACTACAGTTGTGCAAGGTGCGGACCACCGTATTGAGTAGGGTGCAGCCCACTACATTGTCTCCTACGAGGCCCACCGTGACCCAAACAAGGTGCGGCCCACTTGAGCCCTGATCCAGCTCGGTTCGAGCTGAAATCTCATGAGGCAGTCGTCCTGTCTCTCTTTCTCCCTATTCTTTCTTTCTCTTTTCTTCCTTATCCTTCGTGAATGGGCGAAATAGCCCTGGACTCGGTCCAGCGGTCATTAGCAGTACCATTAACTGATGAGAACTGTCGAGAAAAATGAAGTGGTGGTAATGGCAGATTCACCGCCAACATAGATCCTTCCAATCTGATGGTTGTGGGAGGTCTGGATAGACCTGGGGAAGCATAGATGCATGCCTTTTTGAAGCTTGAGGAGCACCCACACAGGTCCGACTTGGACCGAACTCGGTGTGGCTTGAACGAGGAAGAAGAGCAGCTTCCATGGCAGATCGCAAACGATGGTGTTTTCCTTCAATCCGACCTTTGTAGTCAGTCCGTGGAGAAGCTAGAGAACTTCTAGACATGCCTCTTCGAAGCTTGAAGATTTTTGGGGCAGTGGGTTCGCACTTGCAAGGAAATGTCTGATTCTCTCTCTTCACGAAAATATCCTGTTGCTGCCCGATCCTTTACTTCATATAGAGAGCCCTAGATGTTCTCAGGGCCATTGGATTGTTAATAAATGAACCAGATCTGATCTGGTAGAAGTTTTCAAATACAGCTGATAGAGCCAAAATCGGCCACGACTTTGGTTTCCTGTGGGTGGAAATCCTCTCCCACATGGAGAGCCATTGGGTGGCTGAGATTTCTTTGGATGGACGTCCGAGATTGTGCTAGACGCCCTCACGTGGATCGCTGAGCTAGCACGTGGAGAGAGAAACAGAGTTTCCATTTTTCGAAACAAGTGCTAGTAGGGGCTGATTATGTCAAGAACCGTGCGCACACACACGTGTTTCCATGTGTGGGAGGGGTTGGGTTTTGGTCAGGACCTTGCTGCGCACAAGATGGACGGTTCGGATCACCCCATAGATCATCGTGGCGGCCTATGGATTAAAAATCATGGACAACATTTTTCAAACGCGTCGTTGGCGGGAAACCCACCCATTTTTTTGGAAATTTTGGGTCAGTGGAGCTTTGACCGCTCCTGGTAGTTTGGTGCATGTCCTGCACATTGGCTAAGGTGCACATGCACCTCAGTGTGGGGTCCATTGCGAAGTTTATGAGAGATCCACTCTGTCCATGGTCCTCTGTGGGCCCATTTGGGCCATTTGACAGGAGCTGAGGTTAATGCAAAATTAGGTGGGCCATGTCAACTAGATCTTGACCTTTAACGGATGGTTATAATTGTTCTGGTGGTCAGATTTACCCTAAATCAAACGTCAACTGTTAAAGTGGCCCTATGGGTCGTCTACATCTTCAAGACTTGTCACTACCCATGTAATAATACTAATTTTATTTTATTTCATTTATTTTGTTATGTGTATATATGTATTTATATCACTTTGTATTATTATTATTATTGTATGCACACACACACATAATTTTCATGTTGTGGGCCACACTGTAGGTCATTAGGAGTTAGGACCATTATCTCATCGTTTAAACGATCCAACGATTGGATTGCCTAGTATTTAATTATCGATAATTCTAGGGGTCCTAATGAATGTTTCGGTGTAATTTGGGAGTTGAATAGGATGGATCTTCCTACGGGATGTTGTAAACCGATGAAAGGTGGACCTTGTGATTTTGATCCCTAAATTTGTTTCATATGGTTCGATTGTACTAAATAGGCATATGATGAGATGTCATCACGCTCAAGATTATAAAAATAAGATTTTCATTTATTTAAAAACGGGGTCAACTTGTGACAGTCAAACGGACAAATTGATCTCAAATCTTATTATGATGTTGTGAGTTGTCATAGTCTAAAATCCAAGGGTTAAGATGGATAGATTGAGAGTCGTTGGACAGTGACGTGTAAGGTAAATTATGTGGGTCACTCCATATACGTAAGCTAATTTAGATCTACATGGTGACACCCGAGTACTGAAAGTACGGGGTGTTACAATCTACCCCCCTTAATAGAAATCTCATCCCGAGATTTGTTGTGTGTATCCCTAAGTGTTAATATTACAAGCAGTAATTTCGTTTTAATAGTGCATTCTATTTCTCACTTGTGCAATCACATTCTGCACTATTAACAAGCCACATTTAAACGTACCACACCCTTAAGCATCTAGTCTTAGCATATCAATTCCTACTAAACATTTGGAACCGTCCTAGCATTAACCAATACTAAGGATTTGTTTAAAGGTTTACCTCCATCAAATGTCCCATCGCCTCCACTAAGAGTTAGGCGCCCACTAATGATAATATTTTACCTTTCTCTTTATTTTCCTTTACTTCTAATGATAGTTCCTAGGTGTCCAAAGTGCATTACCAGTTTCTATTTTTCTCAATATTCAGGGTAACACGAATAGATGGTCATGGTAGGTTTGAGCCCGATACATTGCTCATCTGTCTGCGCAAAACAGAGGACTCACTGTATCATTTCCAAATCCTTATAAATCTTGATCTTCTGCCTGATCAGGGCATTGAGACCATTAGAACCTACTAGGATATGAAATTTGGATCAAACAGCACAACTTTGCTTAAATATGGTTCCATCGATTCGTGATCCCAATTATTCTAGCCTTCTTGGGAATATCATGTGATCTTCAAATTTTCAATGAGGGCGCCCGAAATTTGCATGATTAGGTACGAACGGCCATCACGCTTCCAGTGCGCACTCTGATCACCTAGTGTACTACCAAAGAGTTTCATGACCAAAATTTCTACGTGAAATCTGAGTTCAACCTTTTGTTAATTTTATTTAAGATCTTAAATCTAGTTTCGATATGCCCAGCCTAGGGTTGAAATCTTAACTAAAAACCATTCAACTTTTCTTCTAATTATTTTACGTGTTGGAAAATGTGGTAAATACTATTCCTAAGTAAAGAGATGTGTTATGAAATTCAAATTACAGTTTCTAGGAACGATTCCTTAGGTTTAGGAAGTGCGCATGGTTAATCTAACGGGTATGAAAATTTTCTATAATTGTAAGTTCATTTCATATGCTAGAGAATGTCATGGTGTTATTTCTAGCTAATGAAATTTTTGGAGGGTCAGATTTTACACTTCTTGAAATCATTCCTTCAAGAGTCAAGTACAAGGAACGTCTTTGCCTAGTCATATGTATATCATGGTGGATATTGGTTTCCCTGCGGTACTTGTGTTTAGTTTCTACATCAAATGTCTAGACCTGAAGCTTTCAAGGGAGCCTAAGAACATTTCTAAGTTTTACAGTTATCAGAACAATTTTCCAAGGAACCTAAAATCTTGAATTCCTATGTGGTCAATTTCTAGTAGCTACAGGGAAAGTTCACATAAGTTCAAATGGTTACTCTAATAATATCTAAAGGAACCTAAGTTTTGGTTTCTACATTCTCAAAACTCTTCTAAGTCTAAGGGAATTCACCTAAGTTCAACATTCTAATTTCAAACGTCCTAACTTAAGACATTTAGGGTTTGTATAAGATCATTTCCCAAGGCCAAGTTTGTCCAAATTATGCTCTGATACCAACTGTAATGCTCCGATTGTTCAAGACCTAAGTACACGACTCGCGTCCCAAAAATCTGAGTGTTAACCTTAAAGGATGGTCAAATTCGAGTATACATTTTTTTTTCATTCATTAGAGTAAGCATATGAGCATAGAATGGACAAGTAAGCATAAAAGGAAAATTTCAGATTTCATTTAGAATATACAAGTGGTTGCCTATAATGACTTATACAAACCAATGTCTCCATTCTTACAATTACAAAATGAAATAATATTACATGTGAAATAAAGTAAATTACAACAGTCTCGAGCTGTGAAATCCTATAGCAGCCCTTAGCAATTATAATCATAAACCCTTATCAACCATAGCCTGCTCCTCACCAATATGAATGTGAACATCATCAGGGCCTCCTGTGCTACCTGTACGATTATATATTTGATGGATGAGTGGCATACTCAGTGTGAATTCCCCTCAAGATTACACACCACCGCATTAGGTAAGAAATAGTATAAAAGTAAAGCATACAAAACAATACATGATGCAGGTCTTATTAGATGCATGGATGCGTGAAGTATGCAATTATCACCCCGGGGATGCTCATCCGTGCGGACAGTGGGCTCGTCACCCATGCAATCATCGAACCTAGGACACATCATCCAGTCAGAATCATCGAACCTGTGACACATCATCCAGTCAGAACAATACGTACATCACGTACGATAGCAATAGATGCTGGTCTGTGCCATGTATACATGATTAGCCAATCCGTTATTAATCCAATTACACTAAGCCAAATTACTTAAGCTCACGACCACTACGGGGAGCTCTTGGCCCAGCATAGGCCGACGGCTTGGGCATAGTGCCCCATGACCACTATCCCCGGCCCATGAGATTACCACCTTAGGATGGTTAATGGAAACCCATCGACCAATGGCCAATCATATTACAGTATATGGGGCTTACCATCGCATGGTTGTATAGAAATGGTACATCAAGCCACATGGGGCAAATTTCAAAACTGAGCCACATAGGGTGATTGTCAAAATAGGCCACATAGGGCGAGAATCAAAACCATGTGGTAAAGATCATCCTTAAAAACCACTTAACACGATAACCCTAGATGGTAGGCCCAGATCAGTGGTCGATTT
This sequence comes from Magnolia changhungtana, assembly GCA_030180095.1. Lineage (NCBI taxonomy): Eukaryota > Viridiplantae > Streptophyta > Magnoliopsida > Magnoliales > Magnoliaceae > Magnolia > Magnolia changhungtana. Next base: position 176,462 of record JASAUF010000036.1, on the reverse strand, counting down.
AAACCAATCATTTAATAACCACTAAGTTGAAGGTCCATTACAACCAGTCGGGTTACATCCCAATTATGTGTGTACATTTATAAGTGGGGGTTTCCCATTATTGTACTAGTTTAAATTCCATATACAGCCCACAAATAATGCACAAGCATGAACAATTATACAGGATGGACATTAAGCATATAATATAACAATTCAATTTCCACTAGCTGATACATGTGATTATAAAAGAGAGATATCAATTCAAATAAAAACTATAACTTAAGCTAATGAAAAGATGGAAAGCTCAAGGGAAAGAATCATCACCTCATAGTTCGCATCACTAGGGATGCGCGTTCCCTTAAAATCGAATCCTACCATAAATCAGGAACTTGTGCAATTAGATCCAAGTTCTACACACAACCTAGGTTTAAGATCATAGTCTAGGGTTTGAGTTATGTATCTTAGGGTTTTAATGTAGAATTAGGATTGTCATCTTAGGGTTTAGTTTTAGGTTTAGATTCTAAGTGTTAATTATGGAATCTGAACCCTATTTTGTGTGGCCATTAACCATATTATTAAAGGGAATAATGAATGAATAAAAATAATCTAATAGATTAGTTACTAACTTTTTTTGGGATTTTAACAATGGCTACTACCATATTAATTTATCTAACAACAACCCATGATAAATAGTAGTGCTAATAATTCCTAAAAATTATCCATACTAGCAATATTCTTAAAATTAGCTAACACAACACTAATAATCATTTTGGTGAAATAAATAGTATGTTCAAATGCTAATGTTAATATTTTAAGAATGGTAAAATAAAATACTAATATTTTAATAATGATAATTATATGTACTAACCAATATCAGTATGAATAATTTACTAATGGTTTATTGTATATAAATTTAATAACCCAAAGAAAATGATGATAATAACAACGATGATAATTAATATTAGCTAGCCTGATGACCATAACCATTGTGATGGTAATAAAATAGTATGATCTACTGTCCATGATAATATTTAAGGGTGGTAAATAAAATACTGCTATTTAAATAATTATAATTATGTTTATAATATTTAATATAAGTGTAGTTAGTCTACCAATGGCTAATCATGTTTAATAATCATAGTAATTGTCTGCAATAACAATTTATGGTAACTTAAATAATCTAATTTAGGGAGAGAATGTTGACTTACATTGGTTGATTTAACAGCAAGACACGTTTGAAGGGTCCCATGAATATGGTTACTTGGGCCTGTACTAGAGTGACCAGGCCCAACGGATTCTTGTATAGTAAGGGCCCAAAATTACCCCAACTAAGGGCCGAACTGGGCCTCTATTTTGGCCCAACAACAACATCACCTACACAGCCTATGAGATGGGCTAGTTAAACTGTTTCTGGCCCAATGCCAGTTGTGTTTACATAGCCCAAAAGATGGTTGGCTGGGCTAGGCTCGTCCTGGCCCAACAACATCTCAAAACTGTCCAAGGGCTAGTCTGATTTCGACCAATCTCTAGGCTTATTTTAGCCCAGCAGCCACACTCTATCACCAGTCTAAACACCAGGCTGTGGCTGTCTACCTGGCCTGGCCCAGCACAGTTGCACGGGGTGCGGCCCACTAAGATGTAGTGAGGCCCACTGAGCTGTTAAACCTAGTGGGGCCCACTGTAGTTGTGTAAGGTGCGGGCCACTGTATTGAGTAGGGTGTGGCCCACTGCATTGTCTCCTGCGAGGCCCACCATGACCCAAACAAGGTGCAGCCCACTTGAGCCCTGATTCAGCTCGGCTCAAGCTGAAATCTCACAAGGCAGTCGCCCTCTCTCTCTTTCTCCCTATTCCTTCTTCTCTTTTCTTCCTTCTCCTTCATGAATGGTCGAAATAGCCCTAGACTCAGTCCAGCGGTCATTAGCAGCACCATTAACTGAAGAGAACCGTTGGGAAAAATGGAGTGGTGGTAATGGTAGATTTGAAAGTGTCCGAGTTTGTCAATTAGTGTGAGTGTTGATTCAGTTCGTCTACAGAGCCTGATAGGAAGATGAATTCAATAGTCTGCCTTAATCGAAAGTGTGCAAGCTCGCCACAGGTAAATCTGAGCCCCACATCCCTTGTCCCAAAATCACTAGGTATATTAAAACCCTTAAAAACAAAATAGAACATCAAAGAGTTTTAGGTAAGAAAACATTTTTCAAAATAGGAAAATTCTCTAAGTTTTCTTGCCCTGTCGATTGTATCGATACACATCTAGATATGATCGACCTGTGCTGTCAAGTCCTCGATACTCCATAAAAAAGAGGACCAATAATGTCCAGCAACCTCATAACATATCTGGACGAATTATTGATGTATCGATACACCTATCGATATCATCGATATTCAAATCTTAAGTCTATACATATCGACTCGATATTATCGACAGGCAGATTTTCGACGCCCCTGTTTTTTTAAAAAAATTTCAAATTCCTTCGATATATCGATGCTCCTTCCGATATGATCTGAAATCAAATATCGATAAGATTGGAAGTCCATCGATGATATCGATCGAGGGCGCGCATTTCTTCCAGTAAATATTTCAGGTTGGTTTTTACTTTGATCGGGGGCCATTCGAGGAAATCGATATTCGTATGTCGATGATGTCGAGGCCGAGTCGATTGGATCGAGACTGGACACATCTGTCCAGCGAGCTTATTGGTAAATCTATAGGATTTATCGATCCCATCGACACTGCTTTCGATAGCATCAATATGCAAATTCCGATGACAACGGCTGACCCTCGATCATATCTTAAAAACCTGAAATATTTCAAGTTAAGTCTCTCTCATTTTTCAAAAGTTGAGGAATCGATCCTCATATCGATGGAATCGGAGTTTGAAATCCGATGACATCGACACAAGTATCGATGCCCTTGACCAGCTGGCAAAAGGTTTCAAAAGCGTATGACATTTGAGTTTGTGTCATCAAGCGGACCGTCGATGTTATCGAGAGTATACGCTCGATGATATCGACACTGCTCGATGATATCGAACTCTATCATAAATGTGACCGTTTTATATCCATTGGAACCTTTTGCCTATATATAGAGAGTCTTGCTTTTATTGCTGGGAGAGAGAAAATAGAGAGAGCTTTTAAGTGTTTAACCTTAAATCATATATCCAAAGCCCTTTCTCTCAGGGAAGTTCATCCTCTAATCCACCCTTACCATTGATATTCAATAGAGTGGATTAGGGAATGAACTTCCGCATTCAAGGATCCTTCAGCTACCACCTTAATGGCAAATCATTAAGCTGGGATGCCTTGAATGCTTAGATGATTGGAACTACTTTATCTTCCTTATAGAAAAACCTTTAGAGAGTAGGATTCCATCATAACTTGACCCAACCCGTCACCATATATCGGTACATCTTTTGTATTGTAGATCAAGGGAGCAAACGACTCTTCGTCAATAAGGAAGAGGAGATCTTCGGCATTGTGCTTATCGGGACTCATCTACTTATTTGTAAGTATCTAGAGTTCAAGAGGAACCTTTTGATCATGCCTTTATAGGATTGGGTCTAAGGTGTTTCTCACCCTTTAAACTCCTCAAGGAAGCCTCCTGCGGGAGTGTACGTGGTGGGTGCGTTGTGTGGACCCTTGCTCTGTAGAGAGCATAAACATCTGGTTGAAGGTGAACTAGCAAAACCTTAGGTTTGAGGTCAACCGCTGTGAAACCTCGGGTTTGAGGTAAACCGTGTAGAAACATCCGGTAGGGTCTTATGGAAGAACCTTGGCCAGTGTGCCTAAAAGTGGGTGCATTGTGTTGACCCTTGCTCGTGAGAACATAAATAGTCAGCCTCAATGTAGGTTGTAAAGGTTGAAGGTAAACCTGATTTAAAACCTTAGGTTAGAGGTGAACCACTATGAAACCTCCTTAGTGAAATCCATCACACTCAAGGGTTAAGTATGTCTGCCGAGAGTGGAGTAGACTGATCGTCAAACCACTATAAAAATGACTATGTGTGAGATTTCTATTCTTCTGATTGTGTGATTTGCTTCAATATTTACAAATCTGAATATCTGAGATCACACCTCACACACTTACACAGTCATATCCATCATAAACTAGTTTGCATATTATTTACTTCTAAAAAGGTTTGTGATTGGATCCTCTACCGGGCTTGGAAGCCAGTAGAGTTATTTTTTAGTAATCTTAATATATGTTTGTTGTTAGGATTAGTGTAATAGGATTTTTAAATAAATTGTAAAAACTTTTAAAAGTCCTATTCACCCCCCTCTAGGACATATTGGCATATCCCGACTTCAACTAAAGCGGTCTTCACCGCTATTTCAAGATTCACCACCAATGCACCTCCTTCCAATCTGATGGTTGTGGGAGGTCTGGATAGACCCAGGGAAGCTCAGATGTAAGCCTTTTCAAAGCTTGAGGAACACCCACTCAGGTCTGACTTAGACCGAACTCAGTGTGGCTTGAACAAGGAAGAAGAGTGGCTTCCATGGCATATCACAAACGGTGGTGTTTTCCTTCAATCCGACCTTTGTAGTCAGTCCTTGGGGAAGCTAGAGAACTTCTGGACATGCCTCTTTAAAGCTTGAAGATGTTTGGGGCGGTGGGTTCACACTTGCAAGGAAACGTTCGACTCTCTCTCTCCACGGAAATATCCTGTTGCTGCCCGATCCTTTGCTTCATATAGAGAGCCTCAATGTTCTCAGGGTTGTTGGATTGGTAATAAATGAACTAGATCTGATCTAGTAGAAGTTATTTTCAAATACAGCTGATAGAGCCAAAACCGGCCACGGCTTTGGTTTCCTGTGGGCAAAAATCCTCTCCCACATGGAGAGCCATTGGGTGGCTGAGATTGCTTTGGATGGACGTCTGAGAGCATGCTAGACGCCCCTCACATGGATCGCTGAGCTAGCGCGTGGAGAGAGAAACTGAGTTTCCTTTTTTGGAAATAAGTGCCATTAGGGGCTGATTATGTCAAGAACCGTGCGCACGCACACGTGTTTCTGCATGGGGGAGGGGTTGGGTTTTGGTCAGGACCTTACTGCGCACAAGATGGACAGTTAGGATCACCCCATAAAATCATCGTGGTGGCCTACGGATTAGAAATCATGGACGGTGTTTTTTAAATGCGTCGTTGGCAGGAAACCCACCTATTTTTTGGAAATTTTGGGTCAGTGGAGCTTTGACCACACCTGGTAGTTTGGTGCATGTCCTGCACATTGGCTAAGGTGCACATGCACCTCAGTGTGGGGTCCATTCCGACGTTTATGAGAGATTCACCCTGTCCATGGTCCTCTGTGGGCCCATTTCGGCCTCTGACCAAAGCTGAGGTTAATGTAAAGCTTAGGTGGGCCATGCCAACTAGATATTGACCTTTAACGGATGGTTATAATTATTCTGGTAGTCAGATTTACCCTAAATCAAATGTTAACAGTTAAAGTGGCCCTATGGGTCATCTCCATCTTCAAGACTTGTTACTACTCATGTAATAATAATAATTTTATTTTATTTCATTTATTTTGTTATGTGTATATATGTATTTATATCACTTTGTATTATTATTATTATATGCACACACATATATACATACATATATAATTCATGTTGTGGGCCACACTATAGGTCATTAGGAGTTAGGACCATTATCTCATGGTTTAAACGATCCAACGATTGGATTGCCTTGTATTTAATTATCGATAACTATAGGGGTCCTAATGAATGTTTTGGTGTAATTTGGGAGTTGGATAGGATGGATCTTCCTACGGGACATTATAGACCAATGAATGGTGGATCTTGTGATTTTAATCCCTAAATTTGTTTCATATGGTTCGATTGTACTAAATAGGCGTATGATGAGATGTCATCACGCTCAAGATTTAAAAAATAAGATTTTCATTTATTTAAAAACGGGGTCAACTTGTGACAGTCAAACGGACAGATTGATCTCAAATCTTATTATGATGTTATGAGTTGTCATAGTCTAAAATCTAAGGGTTAAGATGGATAGATTGAGAGTCGTTGGATAGTGATGTGTAAGGTAAATTATGTGGGTCACTGCATATACATAAGCTAATTTAGATTGAGAGTCGTTAGAAAGTCCGTACCATTTCGTAGGCTTATGTGGTCCTCCCGATCGAATTTCGATAACCCTTGACCTGTATTCGACGTTTGTGTGATTTCCTAAGCCGAGTCCTACATACCAAAGTTAGCTCGACCCAAAACTTATACCCCTGCGACCGCACTGTCGCCGCGGTTTCAACGTCTCGACTCTGGCACCAACCTGATACCCAGGCTAGGAGATGTGGGCCCACGTTCATTTCAAGGAAAACGCTACGTGTGCGAATTCCGAGAGAATCTCTACGACCTATCCTATCAATCAATCAATCAATCCCATCAATCAAGTACACATCATACCTCAAGTGAAGTACAATTAACCCATACTCTACCCTTACCTCTCTCTTATATAAGCTACTTCAAAGTCAACCCTTACATCACTTCATCCATCACTCCACCCATCACCCATCACTCCATCTCTTATCATCCCCTCACTTCTCTCTCTCTCTCTCTCCCTCATTTCTCAAAAAAATCTCCCGAGCAACAAAAAAATTCTAATGTCTAAGCTCTCTCTCTCTCTTTCAAAGCCAAGTCTGGCCCACTTTCCCACTCTCTCATCTCCCATCTCAACCATCCATTCATCATCTACCTCCATCAAAATTGAAGGCAAGGAGCATAGGAGTCCAAGGGATCAAGGAGGAGTGCAATAGGTGGGTGATCCACCATTGATTTTAATTCTAGGGCCACTTGTTGTGGGACCCACATTGATATATGCAATGTAGAGAGGGGCCCATAGTGGCGGGGTCCCTCTATCTCACTATTTCTCTCTCTTTCTCTATCCCTCTCTCTTGTATGGATGGGGTGTGTGTGTGGCCCACCATGAAGTATGTCTCTTATCCATGCTATCCACCTTTGTGGGACCCACCTGATGGATGTGTTAGATCTACACCATTCATACTTTATATATATGAGAGGTGAGCCACACGTGTGGACCGACCACGTCATATGCATCAGATCTCTACTATCCAGAACATCTAGGGTCTGGACGGTGAACTCCTCATAGTTTATATATATATATATATATATATATATATATATATATATATATAATGTTATATTATAATATAATATATTAAATTAAATTATATTGTATTATTATTATATATATATATATATGTGTATATATATCTCCAGGGGTGGGCCACGTATGTGGGACCCACCTGTATCGCTAGATGTGGAGAAACAAGAGGGGGTCCATCTAGACCGTCCGTCCTTTTTTCCTCTAGCACGTGGGACCCACCCACATGTATAGTACGTGTGGGGTGGGGCCCACCTTGATTAATGTATTAACCTCGTTGTCCATCTGTTTGATGTTGGGGGTCCTGCCTACTGCAGGGAGGCAGCGGGTTGGCTGGATACCGCACACCAACATATAGCTGGTGTGTTGACATCATTAAAGTTATGTGGGTCCCACTGCTGATGGTGTCAGCAGGTGGTTTGGACCCCACCATTATATATGTTTTGTATCCCACTGTCATATGGCTAGACGGTGGGCCCTTCCTACTGTATATATATGTCATCCAAACCGTCTATTCATTTGGCTAGCTTGTCTCAAGCTTGAGACCGGAAGTGAGACAGATCCAGTTATCAAGTGGACCACACCGCAGAAAAATAGTGGTGTTGAATGTCTACCATTGAAACCCCATTTTGGGTTACAGAAGTTTTAGACCAATATGATATTTGTTTTCCTCTAAGATCAGGTCTTTGTGACCTTATGAATAGACTGGATGGGAAATAAATGCTATGGTGGGCCCATTGGAATTTAACGGTGGAAATCTTTATCACCACTATTATTTGTGGTATGGTTAAGATGATCCTTTGGATATGATTTTTAAATAATGCTCTAAAATGATCTCTAACAATGGATGAAGGGTGTAGTTAGTACTACCCATTGGTATGGCCTATTTAATATATTAGGGGCCCACTTGATGAGGTTGATTTGATGTATTTGGGGCCCACTTGATGAGGCCGATTTGATGTATTTGGGGCCCACTTGATGAGGCCCAATTTGATGTATTTGGGGGACCGTTTGACTCGGCCCATTTGATTGGCCCATTTGACTTGGCCCATTTGATTCGGCCCATTGATGAGGCCCATTTGTATTAACCCATTTGACTTCGCCCATTTAATTCGGCCCATTGACTCGGCCCATTTGTATTGGCCCATTTGATCGGCCCAATTGACTTGGCCTACTGATACGGCCCGATGTTATATACATTGGCCCATGAGTGAGGCCCAATATGATGCGTATATGCCCCATAAGCGAGGCCCATGATGATGTGTATTAAACCCTTGTATGAGACCATAGACCCATTATACGATTGGCCCTATGAGCGTCACTCCTTGGGAGTAATGTTTGTTAAAGGACCACATTGATGGGTAATGATGGTTGAACGTCCACATTGTAACCTTCCCTTAGGCCTTGTTAGGCCTTTCGTCATCATTCTCTAGTGGGTTAACCCAAACGCTTGGGCCCCATTAATATTGCTTGATCCATCATCGGCCGTTCATCTATGGACCTCGCCTTGCATCGAGATTGATTATCGATGCCGATTATCGGTGTCGATTGCCGATATCGACTATCATTGCCGATTATGAGTTTATGGCAGCATAACATCATGATAAATGCCCATACGCATCATCTGTATGTTTGTTATGAGATGTGATTGGTCATTACATATGCCATAATGTAGGTGATTTTTTAAACTCCCTGATAGGCAGAGTTACCCCACATGAGTGCACGGTATGTGCAGGATTGATGCATGATTAGACTGCATGACTCATGCACATTTACATTTATATGATTTTGATTACTATATGCCCTAGCAACATCAGGGTTGTGGCCTCCATAAACACATCGTGGGTGGCCGGATTAGATACCGAAAATACTATTTCTAGCATCGGGGCACCATAGATGTCCCTGGATGAAAATTCTTAAACCTGATGGTACCAGAGGATGACTCCAATGTCAAGACTGATTGGATGCAAGAGCGCATGAGGGTCGAATACGAAGAGGCCATGTCTCCCACTGTGTTATGGTCGGTTGGAAAGGGGTGTGGCCTTACTCACCAGAGGGTAGGAGCATTACTAGGCTGAGTTTGACCAGCTCATGAATGAGTCCGCTATCGATGTGCCGGATAGGTATTGACAGACTATTGGCTAGGCAGATAATGAGGTTTCTTATGCTCACTTGGACTGCGCACCTGAGAAAGGGGCAGTGACATTTGGAGTATATTAAACCCTAGTGATTATCTAGAGTAGAACCGTACTGATATTTGATGCTCCAGTGATGAGCTGCATTGATATGTGGATGAGGATTAGCATGCTTGATTTGCATCTCGCATCACATGGCTATGATATGGCCGATAGAATTCATGTCTTACACCGCATAGCCCTGGTATGGCTGATTGCATTCATGTTTTCATCAGCATGATTCCACATTACTCTGACATTGTATTCTAAGCACGCTCATATTGCGCACACACTTACACCACCCTCTAATCTTTCTATAAGCTTATATACGATTGATGCGTGCAGGTGACGCCAGGACGCAGCCGTAGCTTCGTTGCAATGGGAGTGTGCAGTCGAGCTTTAGGAGTTACCGTTATCATTATCTTGTATTTCCCTTCATGCGCATTGTACTTTAAAGTTTTTTATCAAAGTTGATTTTGTGATGGTGTTCTTGTGGTTAATGTTCGAAGGTTATGCTTATAGTTATGCTCATTATGAATCAAATTGATGTTAGAAATCCTCCTTATAGAATCCTAGGATTGGAACCCGGTGTATGGGTGCCGGGAGCTGAGAATGGGGTACTATGGAGGTTGTTGGCGCTAGATTCGGCAATCGAGAATTTTGTGAACCCAGTTTCTGAGTTTGGGGCATGACATAGTTAAACACTCTTACTACTTCTTCCTTGATGGGTATTCAGGTTACAACCAGATAGAGATAGCCCTTAAAGATTAAGAGAAGACGACATTCAAATATTCCTTTGGTACATTTGCTTACTGAAGGATGTCATTCGGACTATGTAATGCCCCTGCCACCTTCCAACATTGCATGTTGAGCATATTTTCTGATATAGTGGGGCAATATTTAGAGGTTTTCATAGACAACTTCTCTGTATTTGATCCATCCTTCAGCAAGTGTCTGAAAAATCTTTAAAATATACTGAAGCGATGTGAGGAAAAGAATTTGGTTTTGAATTAGGAAAAGTGTCATTTCATGGTTCCCATGGGAAGAGTGCTTAGACACATAATTTTGTCTAAGGGAATTAAGGTGGACAAGGCTAAAATTGATTTTATCTCTAACCTACCTCCACCCAAGAGCATACGTGATGTGCTCTCCTTCTTATGACACGATGGATTCTATAGACGATTCATAAAGGACTTTAGTCATATCTTTTGTCCTTTATGTAATCTACTTCAAAATGATGCACCATACGAGTGGATTGAGCAATGTCATGAAGCTTTCATAAGCTCAAGGCTAAGTTGACTACCACACCTATCATGCAGCCACCTGACTGGAGCATACCATTTGAGATTATGTGTGATGTATCTGACTATGTTATTGGGGTGGTATTAGATCAGAGAAAAGAAAAGAAGCCTTATGGATTCACTATGCGAGTAGAACTTTAAATTCTGCCCAAATAAAGTACTTTACCACGGAGAAGGAACTCTTAGCCATAATGTTCACTTTGGACAATTTAGGTCCTACTTGATAGGATCCAAGATTATCATCTACGCTGATCAGGCGGCATTGAAGTACCTTCTTTCTAAGAAGGATGAGAAGCCTCGTTTGATAAGATGGATCCTCCTACTCAAAGAATTCGACATTGAAATACGCGATAAAAAGGGAGTAGAAAATGTAGTCATTGACCATCTCTCTAGACTTAACCTACCTGGTTCCAATGAGCCGACACCGATAAATGATATGTTCCTTAATGAACAATTGTTTAAACTCTTCCAATTACCTTAGTTTGCTGACATTGCGAATTATCTTGCCACAGGTTTCACGCCGACATATTGGATTGTGCAAGATAAGAAAAAATTCTTTGCCGAGGTACGTAAGCTTTTTTAGGATGATCCTTATCTATTTAAATACTGTCTAGACCAAATTCTAAGGAGATGTGTGCCAGACAATGAAATCAGAGTGTTATCTCCTTTTGTCACTCTCAGGCCTATGGTGGTCACTTTTCTACTAAAAAGACCACGGCCAAAATTCTGATGTGCAGCTTTTATTAGCCCACTATGTTTAAAGATACTCATGAGTTTTACAAAGCTTGTGAGCGTTGTCAGAAATTGGGAAGATTGTCCCGTCGAAATATGATGCCACTAAACCCAATTCTTATCATTATAGTATTCGATTACTGAGGCATCGATTTCATGGGGCCATTTCCCCAATCCTTGAGAAATATTTACATTTTCTTAGCAGTAAACTATGTCACTACATAGGCAGAAGCAATCTCATGCCAGAACAATGATCATCAAACGGTCATTCGATTCTTAAAAGAAAATATCCTTTCACGGTTCGGAACACCTCAAACCATCATTAGTGATGGAGGTTAACACTTTTATAATAGGCCATTTGAGAACCTAATGAAGTAAGGTGAGCACTCCATACCTGTAACATCCTGAGATTTCACGGCCAGAGTTTATACTCGTGCCTAAGAAAACTGGGTGTTTAAATGTATAAACTGGATACATTAAAATCGCACCCTATTTTTTTCGTTTGGATTACATTTTGCTACATTCATGAGAATAAAATCAACTGTATTGATTATATTTCATCAAAGTAAAGAGAATAATCAATTGCCTTCTCAATGGAAGCTTATTACATTTATCGAGTTTGCAGTGGAAGTACAAAGCTAAATAAATAAACTATCTTCGCATTCTTTCGATACAGTCTTCTATAGGGAGATGGTCCTCTAAGTCTTTAAATCTGTACGTCACCTGCATAATCTGTACGGTTGGGAGAGGGTTAATGCCCTACTCATAGTGATGGTTATCCTTTAAGATTAACAGTAATTCAAGAGATTCATGAAAGCAAGATAAATGTTCTGATACGTTATGTACTCCACACTACAAGAGGTATCAATGCACAAGCAATCTATATGATATGCATGCCTAACAAAGTATATGCGGTGTATCACTCTCAGTGTGTAACACCCCGAACTTTTCGATACTCAAGCATCGAAAGTCCTCGAGCGTTACCATAAGATTCAACGTAACATATACGTATGTACATTACCAATCCAACTATCCTAGCCATACATCCTTGCCCTGATACAAACCTAATCATTGGAGATGGTCTTCATTCATATATCAAGCCATTTGACCGTTGATTTTAACGACTAGACCATCTATCATGAGACTTGACTTATACACTTTCCTCAAGTAAATTAACGAATAACCGACTATCCATAATGATTTAGATGTAAGTTCATTCGTAAGATATACTTGGAAAAGTGCATACAAGCCTATAGAACCATTAGATTTCACAAAACTCTAAGATCAACGATAATTACGATAATTATGATAATACCACTAACCTAGACCCTTGAATTCTAGTTCACTCAGTTCCCATGATCCGTTTAACGTGAAACTTTATACCATGCTTAATTAGCCTAAATTAACTGTACACATCAAATTTCAGCCCTTAGATCATTATATGATTAACCCAACATACAAATCAGTCATTAACCACTGATTTTCGGGGACATCTTATCTTTGGATATGCTACGATTTTGGACTCAACCTCTGAAATTTGGTAGAGAAATGAATAAATGGTGTAGATTCCCAGAGAAACACTGAGAGTGGACCCCACTTACAGGTGCATGTGCACATCACCCGTGCACCAGCGTTGCACTAAACCATGTATCAGGTCAAAATAGGTTTGACCCAATAAGGTGTCATCTTCCATGCACAGCTGATCGCGGATGATCGCCGCTGCAATAACGGTGGACCACCACCACGACCTCGGATGGACAATCCGGACCATCCATCTTGTGCAGAAGGGAAAAGGAATGAATCCCCATTTCCTTCGCCTCAGATCCAGATTAGGAAAACCGAGAAAGGAGTCTCCCCGCAGTTTCTAGATTATAAATAAACCAGCGTCCGACCATTGTGATAGATCCGGGGACTTACCATCATCTACAAGGATGATCGGAACCGCCCACCGAATTTCTAGGTCAATTTCGATCAGACCCTGGTCCGCTCCACTCCCAAGTAGATCGCACCCTCATCTGCAAGCTGCACCAAAGAGAATCGGTACAGTTTTAAGTCATCTGCATAAGAGAAACTATTGGGGGATGTTTGGGCCGATCAGCGCCATCCAAACCCAATTCAGGAATGCCCCAACCACCCCCAAGAAGTCAGATCGGGAGGATCATGTCAACAGCTGCACCGATCCTAATCTACATGCAAGAAACTTTCATGTTTTGCTGTGTAAGATGTCGAGGGTGTGAACGGGAGTGCAAGGCCTTTCGCAGAGGATTCTGGAAGCCTCGTTGCACTCTTATAAAGGATGTCTCACGACCAGGCAGCCCGAAAGGGAGAAAGAAACGAGAGAAAAGGGAAGAGAAAGAAGAAAATGAGAGAGGTAGAGAGAGAGTGTGACTCGGGAATTGCTGTGCGGGCTAACTCGATCGAGTCACTGATCAAGCCGGGATCTGATTCTTGGTCCAGCGACTTTGCTGGGCAAGAAGGAGAGAAGGAAAGAAAGAAAGAAAAGAGAAACGAAAGGAAAGGAAAAGAAAGAAAATATGAGACAAGAAAGAAAAGAAAAGAGTCACAGTTGTCATGCCCCAAACTCGGAAACCGGGCTCACGAGAACCCCGATCGCCGAATCCGGTGCCGATAGCCTCTGTAGTACCCTATTCTTGGCTTCCAGCGCCTATACGCCAGATTCTGATCCTGGGATCATACAAGGAGGATTTTTTTCCAGTGTACATTTATCTCGTAATAAGCATAACTGCAAGTATACCTAAATCATAAAGGCAACATCATCATCATATATCTACTAATATAAACAGTTGAATACAGTGCTGAAAGGGAAATACATATTTCAAAAATCAAAGCTCCAGAAGTCCGCTACATGCTCTAAGCTTAATGTTACTGCAACCTAATGCCACCTGCACGCATCTATTATGCATAAGCTTATAGAAAGCTCAGTGCGTGGTGAAAGTGTGTGCACAAGGTAAGTGCCAAGTAAGCAATATTAAAGTAATCAGAGTAAGCGAAAATACTGACAAGCCCATAAATCATATAATATCAGAGTAATGCGAAAATATACTGATAGACCCATAAATACCATCAGCCTTATCCAGACTATGCGATGCAAAAATATAATAAAAACAATATTATATACTGATGAAGCGATGTAGATCAGTTATGTAATGTGGACACAGTAAGTCAACTATCAGATGTCGATGATGCAATGCAATAAACGATCCTGATGAGTCCATGAATGTCGTCAGTCATATCTAGGCTGTGTAAATGCAAAAACATAGTAACCCAAAATGTCATATGCTGCGGTTGTAATGCAATATGCGGTGCGAATGGAATGACCATGCTGGAGTGTGAAGTTGGAATGATGGTACATAGTATCGCAGGCTATGGGATCCATCACAAGGGACTTCTATCCAAACCAGTCCCATACCTAAATTTAGATAGTCAGACTCAATGTGGCAAACTCCTGATCTCAGGTTAGTCGCACGCCCCAACCCAAATCCTGGCCATTACAAAGGTATACGTAACAAATAGTTACGCACCACCAGCCCGAGTGGATAGTGAATGAATGAATGAATGAGTATGCAACTCCTACTCAATAAGTCCACATATCAGTACAGCTCCTCTCTGGAAAATCACAGGGGTCTATTACACTCCAAACTAGATTGCTACCCCATCGCGCGCAATAAGGTGAGTGGAAGAGACATCACCATCCGCCTGTCAATATCTGGCCCGACTCGTCGATAGAGGACCCATTCCTCGAGTTGGTCAGACTCAGCCTAGCATTGCCCCCTCTTCTCGGGCAGGTAAGGTTGTACCCCCTTCCAACCGACCACGACATAGTGAGAGACGCAACCTAATGGTATACGGCCCTCATGCGCCCATGCATCCACTCAGTCTAGACGTTGGAGCAACCTCTGAAACTAAGAGGGTTCTGGGACTTTCACCCAAGGATATCTATAGCACCCCATATAGAACAGATTTTCGGTATCCCATTTGGCCACCCATGATATGCATGTGGAGGCTAGAACCCTGATGTCACTAAGGCGTACGATAATTATAATCACACAATGCGAGATGCATGAGTCACACAGTCCAATCATGCATCAGTCCTGTGCATACCGTGCGCTCATGTGGTGCAACTTCGCCCATCAGGGAGTCCCATGAACAACCTGCCCCATGGCATATGCAACAGTCAACCATATCTCATATCAAACATGCAGATGATGCATATGAGTATGTATCATGATGCTATGTTGTCACATACTCGTAATCGATATCAATAACCCACATCAACAATCGGCCTCGACAATCAGGCTTGACAATGTAGACATTTAACCAACATTGCCCCTAAGGAGTGACCCACATAGAGCCTAACATATAGTGGACCCATGGCCTCACAAAGGGCCTGATATACAACACCATGGGCCTCACTCAAGAGTTTAATACACACCACGATGGGCCTTTCTTATGGGCCTAACATACATCACAATGGGCTCCATCGCTTGGCCCTCAAAGGCATCACAATGGGCCTCATCACATAGGACTCGATAATCAGCCTCGACAAACGAAATTGGCCTTAACAATCGGAATCGACACTCGAAATCAGCCTCAACACTCGATCTCAACAATCGGAATCGGCCTATACAATCGGAATCGACCTATACAATCGGCCTCGACAAATCATAATCGACAAATCGGTCACGTCAATCGGTATCAGCAATCGGTCATGGCAATCGAAATTAATTGATAATTAGAATCGACAAATCGGTTACGTCAATCGGTATTAGCAATCGGTCATGATAATCGGAATCAATCGATAATCAAAATCGGTAAATTGGTCACGTCAATCGTAATCGACAATCGGTCCCGACAATCCGATTTTGCTGTATTTTTATCGTAGTTCTAGTAACATCTTATGCCAATTGGTCTAATGAATAGTTATTGTTGTATTGCCAATCGGTACTAATATTCATTAACTAGTATAAGATCGATAAAAAGTATTTGGGATTATTATTCATTGGGATCCACTAATCCCAAATAACCTTCTTATCAGTATTAAGATAATATTAATAGTATTAAGATAATAATACACCAATAATATTAATAGTATTAAGATAAGATTAATAGTAGTTAAGATAATACTATTAATATTAAGATAATATTAATAGTATTAAGATCATTGGGATCATTTGGGATCCACTAATCCCAAATACCAATCTTAATAGTATTAAGATAATACTGTCCATCCACGTGGCCCCCTCATGATGTATGTGTTTTATCAGCGTCGTCCAACTCGTGGACCCCACAGGTCATGTATATGTGGCCTATGACTGAGGCCCATTATGATGTATATGTGGCCCCATGAGTGAGGCCCATTGTGATGTATATGTGGCCCATTTTGTGAGGCCCATTATGATGTATGAGTGGCCCATATGATGAGGCCCGATATGAAGTATATGTGGCCCATGAGTGAGGCTCATTGTGATGTATATGTGGTCCGTGAGTGAGGCCCATTGTGATGTATATGTGGCTCATTTGGTGAGGCCCATTATGATGTATGAGTGGCCCATATGATGATGCCTGATATGATGTATATGTGGCCCATGAGTGAGGCCCATAATGATGTATATGTGGCCATGAGTGAGGCCCAATGTGATGTATATATGGCCCATATGATGAGGCCCAAGGTGATGTATATGAGGCCTTTGAATGAGGACCAATGTGATGTATTGTGGCTCATCTAGTGAGGCCCATTGTGATGTATATATGACCCATATGATGAGGCCCAAAGTGATGTATATGAGGCCTTTGAATGAGGCCCAATGTGATGTATTTGTGGCCCATCTGGTGAGGCCCAATGTGGTATATATATGGCCCATATGATGAGGCCCAAAGTGATGTATATGAGGCCTTTGAATGAGGCCTAATGTGATGTATTTATGGCCTATATAGTGAGGCCCAATGTGATGGATATATGGCTCATATGATGAGGCTCAAGTGATGTATATTAGGCCCTTGTGTGAGACCCATTATGTGTGAGGCCCATTGTGATGTATATTAGACCCTTGTGTGAGGCCTATTATGTTGTGTATGAGGCCCTTATGTCAGGCCTTGGGCCCCACTATATGTTAGGCTTTATGTGGGCCACTCCTTGGGTGCAATGGTGGTTAAATGTCCACGTTGTAAATGGTGGTTAAATGTCCCCATTGTACACCTCTCTAAGGCCTGTTGTTATGCCCGTTCTCATCTCCTCTTGAGCTATCCCAAATCATTGGGCCCCCATAATTGTTAGGCCCATTCTTGATATGGGTAAGTCGTCTAGGCCCATTCTTGATATGAGGAGATTACATCATCACCGTAGATGGAAGGGTCGGTGGTATCAAATTTGGTATATCCACTGTTGAGGACCGATCCTCATGTTATTAATTAAATCTACTGTCCTTCTATGGACGCTGCCATATATAGGCCAATTAATGATTACGACTATGTTAGTATACTCACTGAGAATGTGTTAGCATAACATCATGATTGTATAAGGTTATTGTGAGGCTTGTTGTGATTATATGAGGCCCATTGTGTGATTATATGAGGCCAATTATGATTGTATGAGGCCCATTGTGATTGTATGAGGTCCATTGTGATTATGTGAGACCCATTGTGATTGTATGAGGCCCATTGGGATTGTACGAGACCCATTGTGATTATATAAAGCCCATTGTGCTTGTATGAGGCCCATTGTGACCATGTGAGGCACAGTGTGATGGTATGAGGCTCGTTGTGATTTTATCAGGCCTATTGTGTGATTGCATGAGGCCCATTGTGTGATTACATGAGGCCCATTGTAATTGTATGAGGCCCATTGTGATTATGTAAGACCCATTACACTTGTATGAGGCCCATTAGGATTGTATGAGGCCCCTTGTGATTATATGAGGCCCATTGTGCTTGTATGAGGCCCATTATGACCATGTGAGGCCCATTGTGAAGGTATGAGGCCCATTGTGATTGCATGAGGCTCATTATGATTGTATGAGACCCAATTGTGATGTATGAGGCCCATCATATATGTGAAGACCATTATATGTGTGAGGCCCATTGTATGTGTAAGGCCTAATTGTGATGGTGTGAGGCCCACCATGAGTAGGTGATAATGTGCACACCACCCATTCACTTATACGGGCCATAGGCCGTCTTATACCAGCCCACCATGATGTATGTGATTATAATCGTATTTGGTATACTACATTATACATGCTCATACGCATCATCCGCATGCTTGTTATGAGGAGTGATTGAGCATAACAAGTGCCATTGGGTTGATTGTTTATAGGACTCCCTGAGAGATGGAGTTGCCCCACATGGGTGCATGACATGCGCAGGTTTGATGCATGACTGGATAGCATAACTCATGCATCTCGCATTTTGTGATATGACCACTGTATGCCCTACCAACATCAGGGTCATGGCCTCCACATGCATATCGTGGATGACCAGATAGGACACCGAAAATGTTTGATTCTAGCATATGCGTGTGATAGATGTCTCTTGGTGAAAATCCCTAAACCCCTGAGGCCAAGGGATGCTCTAACGTCTAGACCGTATGGATACATATGAGCGCATGAGGGCCATATACCATTAGGCTGCGTATCCCACTGTGTCATAGTCGGTTGGGAGGAGGTGTAGCCTTACCCACCTGAGGGAGTAGGCAATGTCACGCTGAGTCTAACCAGCTCATAAATGGGTTTGTTATCGACGAGTTGGGCCAGTATTGGTAGGCAAATGGTAAGGTCTCTTCCACTTACCCAGATGTATTGTGCGCTTGATGGAGCGACAAGCTGGTGTAAAGTGTACTAGACCCTAGTGATGATTAGATATATACAGTACTGATATCTAGACTTACTGAATAGGAGTTGCATACTCAGCATTTTACTCATTCATTCATTATCCACTCGGGCTGGTGGTGCGTAACTGTAACGCCCTGAAAATCGGGGGTCGAGCAAAGCTCACTCTTGAGTTCCTACGCATCACTTATGTAACATAGATAATGATGATTATGATGAGAACATTGAAATATGAATGGGATTATACCAAAACAGCATATCATACTCCATAGACAGTTAAATTGCAAGTGAAAGACTGAGATAGAAGTATAGAATATATAAACTATGGTAAGTCTCTAGAGTGTGATAATGTTGTCAGGTTAATGAATTACAAGTACAATTTCAAAATATACCATAGGTGTAGTGACATCTAGTCAACATCCCTGTAACCCCGTCGATCAAGACATGGTTCACATGAAGCCACCAGAAAATAATATATATGAGAAGGTATCCTTGTCGTCACAAAAGTCTGGCTCAACCTCAGAAGTAGCGTCGCCATCTGCAATCAGACAAAGTCTGGTGGGTGTCCAGAACAATGTCCCGTAACGTGGGAGTGAGTGATCAACTCAGTGGGATAATAAAGCATCGGTTAACAAGTTATCAATTCAGTCAAGCAGTAATGATAAAGCAGTACAATCAAACACTCTTAAATACTCTTATTAATGCAAGTATGAATGTAGTCATGATGCATGCCCTCACCAACATACTCCCTCATGCGACACCATCTTACATCTCCAGCATGCGTTCATCCCTCAGTGCTCCACATCTTTCAGGCACATGCAGTGCGATGATGAGCATGATTACCGAGTTGTTATTAGTCCTTTTCATACAGTATTATTGGGAAACTAAGGTACCTCCCTTATATCATTCCCAAACGATGATCCATTATAGGGTCGTCAATCCTAGATAATCTCATACGATGATGCAGTTCTAGGTCACTACAAGGGTTGTCAGGGATGTTATACGAAATCGTTGCACCACTCCCATCACCTTATCAATACAGGCCTAGTTTATACTTTATTTACTATGGGAAGGCTCGTCGCCTCTCCGCAGATTTAGAATATGCTTGAGGTCACTACACTGGGTACGGTCAGGGCTGTCAGGGCTGTTACACGGAATCATTACACCACTCCCCCATCACTCATCAAAGTAGTGTAGGCCGACAGCTCAAATATAATGTTCCATACCACCGTATTCGGCTCACGAGTCTGGGTTGCTCAGTGGTTACTACGGGGAGGAAAATTCCCCCAGCATAGGCTGACAGCTCGACCACAGTGTCCCATACTACCATGTCCAGCTCATGAGTCTTGGCGAATCGAGGTACCAAGGTTAACGGGGTTGTACTGGTAAGTTCGGTACCTTAGATTCAAGCAGTAGCGTCCAAACATGGTGAGCATACATTAGACAGATCGGATTACTTGACGAGCTTAGTTAGCTCGAGCGCACGACAAGTTGAACGACATGAAGTGCCTAAGCACTTCGCGTGGCCAACCATTATCGCCAACCGAAGTACGACTCGGGTTCGTCAAACACATCTCGCGTGGCGAATGAATCTCAGCCACGAATTCAATCCTATTACCGATTGCCTGGACTATACAATAGCCCCAATCACATTCAAGTACAGAGAGTCAAAGCAGTAATGGATCAAGATTTCACTCATACAGTCAAATATCCAATATTGTCTACTTAGGGTTGTCAGGGCTGTTGCACGGAATCGTTACACCACTCCCCCATCACCCTTCACGGCTTTTATGGAATACAACTTAAACATGAATTTAAACATATGTATTACATAGACAAAATCGTACAATCAGTTGAGCATGTTATGAAGTACAACATAAGCATGAGTTTTTACATATTCAACTCCTAATCACACAAATATCTAAAGAAATCATACACATAGTTAAAGGAGTTGAGAATCATATCTCAACACCCTTATACATTACAATTTACTAACTACTACTCATTCAGACATTTCAATAAACACTTTAGACTACATACATCAACATACATGACATATGTTGATCACATAGGTATTAGGCCAAATCCTTTCACTAGGGAGTTGCCCCAATTATAACACGCATGCACCCACGGCGGATAGTCATGGCAAGGAGGAATCCATATTCTATATTCATTCAGTCATTTCCACAAACACTTGGGCTACACATTTTAACACATATACCGTATAGTGGCCATGACGTGATTAAGGGCAAGTCCTTTCGCTAGGGAGTTGTCACATACATACAAGCATATAGTCACAACAGATAATCATGTTAAGCACAAATCCATATTTCATACTGAAAAGGACAAGCTATATGTCCTAGAGGGGGGGGGAGGGGGGGGGGGGGGTGAATAGG
Organism: Magnolia changhungtana; assembly: GCA_030180095.1. Taxonomy (NCBI): domain Eukaryota; kingdom Viridiplantae; phylum Streptophyta; class Magnoliopsida; order Magnoliales; family Magnoliaceae; genus Magnolia; species Magnolia changhungtana. The sequence continues at coordinate 154,893 of JASAUF010000036.1, read as the reverse complement.
ACTATGCCAAATTTAAAAATAAATCAGCGGAACTAAAGTAAATCAATACCCTTACAATAATGAATCAATTCACAATGCTAAATATAAGTCACCTTGATAAATAATTATTGAGAGATTGATACAAATTCAGTTCTAAGGACAACCTTACACCATAATAAACAAGAGCTTATGGTAGGACAACCTTATTTCTAGAACCTCTTTTGAATCAAGAACTCAATGTTAATATAAGTAAATGAAATAGCAAGGAATTGAAAATAAATGCGTATAAGATCTAAATTATTACAACAATCCCCACACTTGCTTGAAAATGTAAATAGTTACAACATTCACATCCACTTGTACATTCCACACAATCGAATGATAAAAGATATGAAAATTAATCAAGCGTTCAATCCACAAGACAAAGAGTTATAGTGGTTACTTTGTGTGTACACCAAGCTCAAGTTTTACAACAAATACACACAGTGCTACTCCACTCTAATATCCTCACACAGGGGATATTAGCGTTCACTATCAAATAGGTTTTCTCGGTTCACCAAAAAACCTTTACAATTGTGTCTTTTCACTTGGGCTTACACAATTCAAAACCCCTTTTTTTCGAGTTTTGGTTTTCCTCAGACAACCAATACAATGAGATTTTTCTAGCTCAATCTCAACAAAACCAATACAATGAGATTTTTCTGGCTTAACCTCAAACAAAACCAATAACAAATGAATTTTACAGAATTGTAAAATACCTGGATTTTTCCTTTAGCAGCCAATTGAGAACCAATCGGAGTAGATGATTGAATATCAAAGTTCAATTTCCAATACTCACATTCATAGGGTTCTAAATTCTAATAGATTTTAGATTTTGACTTGTTGGGCGTAGCTATATTTGATTTTGATTCCAAGAAGAAGGAATAATATAATTCCTCTTTTCAATTAAGATTGGAATAGAGAAACAAAATCAAATTAAATAAGCTAGCAAAAAGGAATATTAAATAAGCACAATTTAGCTTAAAATAAACACGGACTTATCTCGAGTGATTACTTGAAAATTCTTGAAAGGAATGTAGTTACGATGTAAAAACTACGAATTTCGTGTTCAATTTATAGAAGAAAAAATCGTTCCTACGACCGGTGGTCTTAGAAACCTAGGGTGTCAGTAGCTCTAACAAATTTTTGAAAATTTGAGCGCGATCTTTGAAAACCGTTCTACGGCGGTCGTGTGTGTTCCTACGACCGGTCGTGGGACACCTACGGCCCGTCGTGGGACACCTACGGCCGGTCGTAGGACCATGAAATAGGTTCTTGGATTTTCGATCGTAGCTCCACGGCCGATCGTGGACGAGTCGAAGCCAACCTACGACCGGTCGAAGGACCTCCAGGACTGGTCGTGGGCGTTCCAAAAAATCCGAAAAATCTTCAACAAATTAGGACTGGTCGTGGAATTTCATGGACTAGTCGAACCAATGCTAGGACTGGTTGAACAAGAGCTAGGACTGGTCTTGGAACAGACCAAGCTCATGTAGAATAAACATTTGTTTTATGTATCCAAAATGACCTACTTAAAGGGTCATCCTAAGGTCATTCAAACCTGAAACATGTCGTATGGACATTGAACTTCAACCATTCAACGAATGTAGATTGTTTGAACCAATATCAGGCTTGAAAGCTTGAACAATATCAGGCTTGAAGTCTTGACATCTTGAGCTTCATCTTGTAGCTTTTTGAACTTTAACATCTTGTGCTTCAACTTGTAGCTTTTTGAACTTTAACATCTTGTGCTTCAACTTGTCGCTTTTTGAACTTTAACATCTTGTGCTTCAACTTGTAGCATCTTGAAGTATAAAATCATCATACCAGCACAAGACACAGATAGATGTTTTGACACATCAAAATTTGACAACCAAAGGAGTATGAGACCATAACACTTACAATCTCCCCCTTTGTCAAATTTGTGACAAAACACCACACCAAGTAATAATTCTTCCAATAGACATAAGAGAAGTACAAAGCAAGCACAGATGTACAGATGATAAGCAATGTATAGACATGTATAGACATGATAAGCAATAATCATTTTCCCATAATTCATGAGAAGTTGAACTCCCCCTGAGTAATAGCACAACAAAATTTATAACATTCACCAAACTTCTCCCCCTTTTTGACACAAAATGACAAAGGAAGAAAAGCAGTTAATGTGCATAACCAATTTGGAGTTGAAGCAAAAAAAATAGTCCATAACCAACAAAAAGGTTTGAGATGCAAGCTAATATCAGTAAATATTACAGACCAAAAAAAATTCAGTCAGAACCAGAAGAGGGTGCAGGATTAGATGGATCGATTTTGTGTAAACCCTTAGCAATTCGCCTCATATATTTACGCATATAGGAAAATTGTGTGTCTTGAGTAACACGAATTTGAGCCACCTGCTCTTGAAGAGAATTCAACCTTTCATCAAAATCAGAAGGCTGAAAATCAGGATCATCGTAAGTCCGGCTCAAGTTCTTCAAATAAGTCATCCATATTCACGTCCTCGGGAAGATCACTAGCTTCGGCATTACCGGCTACCTTCACCACCAATCTGCTACAAGATCCACTTGGCCTCTAGCCAAATCTAAAGTCATCTTATTAAGATTGGAGTTATTAAAGGGAGATGGTGGATGGGTTTTCTCTAGTAGGCATGGCTATGAGCATATGATTTGCTAACCTAGTCATCAGGTAAATAACCAAATGGTATATCACTATGTCCAGGATGGTGACGTGACAGAATAATGGAATGACAGATTAAAGAAGGAGGCATATATTAACACCAGAGACAACAGAATGCAAAACACGAACCATAAAAGAAGTGAGTTCGGTTTTGTTACTGTGAAACGTGGATAAAGATTTGAAATGAATATCTTATGAAGTACTGTGTAATGGGTAACAAATACCTTGAGGGAAGTACATGACCTTTATGAGTCCAATGAATGTCCATATTACATAAATCTCTAGTAAGCATTCGTCGTTCAGATTCTGAGAGACTATCATGTAAAATATTAATTGGAATGCTTTCATCATTGATAGGTATTTCCATAATATCTGCGCAATCAAATGTCGATCTACAACAAACAAACCTTCTTGAGTATCAACTTTAAATGTTAAATTCTCAAGAGAAAAATCGCAGATACATGCAAACATGGATTGGGTAATGGACCGTATGCGGCTCCACCCCAATGTAGGATGTTATCCCATCCCACATTTCCAACAAAGAAGGAATACCAAAAGAAGCAATGTGATTGACATTAACATGACGTTCAACAATTACATTACGCATAATGCAAATCTCGAGCATCAAGTAGGATCATTTTCGGGAGAACGAAGATGACGTTGAACAATAGAAGTTGATCTAGAAGAAGATGGACCTCGAGTAGTTTTCTTTTTACCTCTAGGATCCATTTTCAAACAAAGATTTCAAAGGAACAACAAGATGCAAGATAGTAGAAATGAGATTTAAATAGAACAGATTTTTCAAGAGAAAAACCCCAAATCCTGCAATCAATGATCAAATAGATTCCACAAACATAAGTTTTGAAGCACTAATAGTAAGAATCTACAAGAAAAATGTAAAAGAATCACTAACCTTGAAGAACAATGAAGATGGGTTGGGGCAGCCGTAGCTAGGACGGTTGGAAAGAAATAAAGAAATGAAGAAGAAGACTAAAATCCCCAATTTTAAGTGAAATCCGTGCTTTTCGACAAATGCGTGGTACGTGTTCGACCGGTCGTGGTACGACCGGTCGTCATGTATTCTCACGACAGGTCGAGTATGACAAAAAATTTGCAATTTTTTTTTAAAATAATTTCAAGCAAATAAAACATCAAACTTATGCTACACAAAATCATGCAAACTCAATTTAAATTGCACATACCGAGATCAAATTTTAATTTATTAAACCGCTTTTGTCGAGCGGTTTAGTGAAAATGTCTAAGTTGAATCTCGGTTGGAATGTAATCCAAATTTATTAATTTTTCTTCCACTAATTCACGAATGTAATGAAATCTAATGTCAATATGCTTAGTGCGTGAATCTTGAACTGGATTTTTAGAGATATTTATTGCACTGGAATTATCATAAAATAAAATCATAGAATCTTAAGTAATTCCATAATCGCTTAACATTCGTTTCATCCAAACAAGTTGAGTACATGCATTTCAAAGAAGAATGTATTCACCTTTTCAAGATTGATAGCGATATAGAACTTTGCTTCTTGCTAAACCAAGAAACAAGACAATTTCCAATGTAGAAACAACCACCACTGGTTGATTTCCTATCATCAATGTTTCCACCAATTGACCAAGATCTGGCATTACACTCAGACTAATTGAACATTAGTCTCATGTGGATACCAGAGACCCAATTTAGTAGAACTTGCGACATATCGCATAATCCGCTTAACAGCAGTTAAGTGAGATTCTTTAGGATTTGATTGATAACGAGCACAAATACCAACACTCAAAGCAATATCCGGTCTACTAGCGAGCTTAGATAAAGTAAACTACCAATCAAACTACGATATAATTTAGGATCCACATCATTACCTGTAGAGTCTTTTGAGAGTCTTACAGTTGTACTCATTGGAGTATCAAAATTTTTACCTTTCTCAAATCCAAATTTTTTAATTAAACTCTGAGCATATTTGGTTTGTGAAATAAATATTCCATCAGGTTGTTGTTTTACTTGCAATCCTAGGAAATAGTTTAATTCTCCAACCATGCTCATTTCGAATTTAGACTTCATCAAATCTGCAAACTCAACAGTCATGTTAGTACAGGTTGATCCATAAATAATATCGTCAACATATATTTGAACCATTAGAATATCATCGTTATATTTCTTAACAAAGAGTGTCTTATCAACACACCCCATCTGAAAGTTATGACTCAGTAAAAACTTAGTCAATTTTTCGTACCATGCTCTGGGAGCTTGTTTCAGACCATAGAGAGCTTTCTTAAGACGATACACATGATCAGTAAATTTAGGATCTTCAAACCCTATAGGTTGTTCAACATATACCTCTTCATGTAAATCACCATTCGAGAAAGGCACTCTTTACATCCATTTGATAAATTTTAATTTTCTTAAAACATGCTATGGAGATAAAAAGTCTGATCGATTCAAGACGAGCTACAGGGGCAAATGTTTCATTATAGTCAATACCTTCGATTTGTGTATATCCCTGTACAACTAGTCTTGCTTTATTTCGAATAATATTTCCAAGCTCATCAGATTTGTTTTTGAAAATCCATTTTGTTCCAATAATATGTTTATCTTTAGGTCTAGGAACAAGTTGCCAGACATCATTTCTGACAAACTGATTAAGTTCTTCTTGCATCGCAAGAATCCAATTTTCATCGAAAAGTGCTTCTTTTACGTTACCCGGCTCAATCTCGGGATGTAAAGCATACGTAGTTACATATGTCCTCTAATTGTCTACGAAAGCGCACCAAAGAGAGGGTTTCCAAGTATTTGAGAGGTTGGATGATCTTTAACATCCTTAATTCAGATTAGTTTCACTTGATGAAGTTTCTTGTTTTTCAAGTATAAGAACTTCATCATTATCTAAACTAGGGACGTGTCTTCAAAAGATCGTCAATCACAACATTTATTGACTCTTGAATCACACCGTCCCATTGTTCGAACACGATAAGCACGATCGTTTAAAGAATAACCTAAAAAGATCCCTTCATCACTTTTAGTGTCGAATTTTCCCAAATTTTCACGGTCACGCAAAATATAGCACTTCTTTGCAAAAAATTCGAAAATATTTGATGAAGGCTTTTTCTCAAACCACATTTCATAAGCCGTTTTATTATTAGATTTACAAATATAAACACGGTTAATAATGTAGCAAGTCGTATTCACCTTTGCTTCAAATTTTAGATTCTAGGTAGCTTCATGCTATTTAACATAACACTTCCCATTTCTTGAAGCACTCTATTCTTCCTCTCGACAATTCCATTTTGTTGAGGAGTTTTAGGTGCAGAGAATTCATGCGATATTCCCGATCGCTACAAAATTTCTCAAAACCGCTATTTTCGAATTCGGATCCATGATCACTACTGGATTTTGGCTGACTTGTGAACATTTTTCGGTTTGAATGCTTTTATAATCTTTTCACTTCATCAAGGGTTTCGATTTATCTTTCAAGAATGAAACCCAAGTGTATCTTGTATAATCATCTACAATAACTAAGATGTACTTTTTGCCACCTCGACTTTCCGTTCTTGTTGGTCCTATAAGATCCATATGGAGAAGTTCGAGTGGTCTTGTGGTGATATTGGAGTTCACCTTTTTGTGAGAGCTCCTAGTTTGTTTACCATAATTTGGCATTCACCACGAGATCTTGTCTACTTTTCGCATTTTAGGTAGACCTTTTATTAGTTCACTTTTGCTCAATCTGTATAAATTTCGGTAGTGTACATGTCCAAGGCGTTTGTGCCATAAATCTATCTCATCGGTATGGACCATGTAGCACATTTGATTAGATGAGCTACCATTACTTACTATATAGCAGCTTTGAAGTTCTCACGACAGCTAATATTACTGAACCCTTTTCATTTGTAATTTCACAACCTTGATTAGAAAATTTAACATTATGGTTGTTATCGCATATTTGAGATATGCTCAACAAGTTGTGTTTTAAACCCTCAACATATAACACATTTTTAAATAAGGGAAGGTTATAGAGTTGGACCGTACCTTTGCCAATTATCTTGCGATTGCTACCATCACCAAATGTGACTGACCCATCAGTCATATCTTTAAGATCGGTGAATAGAGCTTTGTCGCCTGTCATATGTCTGGAGCATCCACTATCTAGGTACCATTTTGAATGGCTTGTAGCTTTGAAAGCAGTGTGAGCAACCAAACAAGTAACCTTGGGAACCCATTTCAGTACTGTTTTGGGTTTAGGAGGATAATTGGTCTTCTTTTGTTTATAGTTATTAGAGTGACCTACTGAATTAGATTTTAACAGCTCCTTAAGTAAATCAATAATTTTTTCAGCTAGCGGGTTTCGAATCTGATTTTTGAAATTTATATAGCTGCTTTTGTGTTTTTGAAAGTTTTTTGTATTTTTAGAAACAGCTTGATTAGTACCTTTTCCTTTTGAGTTAGAAGTCTCTCCTTTCACAAAAATGGAAGGAGCATTCTTGTTTAGAGATGTGTTTTTGTCAAAGCCCAACCCGGATCGATCACCACATTTTCTTGATCCGGATAATAATTTTTCTAATTTTGGATCACCTTGGGCATATCTCCATGTGTCCTTCAAACTCAGAAGAGAGGATACTTCATTTTTAAGTTTATCATTTTCAGATTTTAAATTTCAATTAGGGAGGTTTTGAATTCTAAATCACACTTTGATTTTTCAAAACAGTCTGAAATTTGAGATTTTTCTAAAACAAGGGTTTCAAAACATTCTTTTAGTTTAAAGAACTTTTCTTTTTGAAGTTTAAGTTTGATAACAATTTTACAACTTTCTTTATATAAGGCATTGTAAGCATCTTGTAGATCTTCATCATTTTCATGATCACTATCCAAATTTTCTTCACTTGTTGAATCATCGTGATCTGAAAAGGTAAACTTGGCTAGAGTCATAAGGGCCTTAAGTTCACTGCCCGACTCGGTTTCTGAATTTTCGATTCGATTCAAGAGGCTTCAATCGACGATTCATCCCAAGTAGCCAACATACCCTTCCTTTTGGATCTGTCCTTTTTAGGACATTTGTTTGCTAAATGCCCATATTCTTGACAGTTGTAACATTGACTATCTTTCAATGATTTCCAAGTTTTAGACTTAGGTTTAGAACGTTTCTTTTCATTTGCCTTTTGAAAGTCGACTCTTTTCTTACTTTTGAAAATCTTATAAAACTTTTTCGCTAAAAGGCCATATCATCTTCAGACTTTTCTGAATCTGAATTTTCTTGAGTAATACTTTTAGATGACTTCAAAGCAATAGACTTACCTTTAGGAGCTTTAAAACTTAATTCATAGGTTTGCAAAGAACCAACTAATTCTTCTACCTTCATATTGTCCGTATCACGAAGTTCCTGGATTGCGGTTACCTTTGAATTGAACCGCTTCGTAAAGAGAGCGTAGTATTTTTGCACACACTTTACTTTCGAGATCTTTTCACCAAGACCCCACATAGAGTTTACAATGTCATTCAATCTAGTGTAAAAGTCCATAAACATTTCATTTTCCTCCATATGAATTTCTTCAAATTTAGTTGTGAGGAGTTGGACTTTAGATTTCTTGACAATTGTAGTACCTTCGTGTGTCATTTCTAAAATATCCCAGGCTTGCTTTGCGGATCATCAGATATGATTCTTTTGAACTCATCCTATGATAGTGCGCAAGTGATTGCATTTAGTGCTTTAGCATTAGCACTACTCTCATTTTTCAGGAAGTGTGGTCCATTGGAAAAATGGTGTAATTTTCATAGATTTTGAACCATCAACACCAGCCAGACTTCCATGGTAGGAGGATTCCATTCACTCATCGTGGCTAGCCACACACTTTCATCCATTGATCGAGGAAGATTCTCATTCTGCTTTCCAATAGGCATAGTTGGAGCCATCAAAAGGTGGAGGCCTAGTAAATCGAAAGGCTATCAAAATTTGACATCTTTTTAAATAGCTTAGATCGTTAGCTCAGAAATAAATCCAAATAAAAAGTAACAAGAAATGAGCTATTAGGCTCGATACCACTTGAAAAGGCCAAGCTATATGTCCTAGAGGGGGGTGAATAGGACTATGCCAAATTTAAAAATAAATCAATGGAACTAAAGTAAATCAATACCCTTACAATAATGAATCAATTCACAATGCTAAATATAAATCACCTTGATAAATAATTATTGAGAGATTGATACAAATTCGGTTCTAAGGACAACCTTACACCATAATAAACAAGGGCTTATGGTAGGACAACCTTATTTCTAGAACCTCTTTTGAATCAAGAACTCAATGTTAATATAAGTAAATGAAATAGCAAGGAATTGAAAATAAATGCAGTATAAAGATCTAAATTATTACAACAATCCCCACACTTGCTTGAAAAATGTAAATAGTTACAACATTCACATCCACTTGTACATTCCACACAATCGAATGATAAAAGATATGAAAATTAATCAAGCATTCAATCCACAAGACAAAGAGTTATAGTGGTTCGCTTTGTGTACACCAACTGCTTTACAACAAACACAATGCTACTCCACTCCTAATATCCTCACACAGGGATATTAGCGTTCACTATCAAATAGGTTTTCTCAGTTCACCAAAAACCTTTACAATTGTGTCTTTTTCACTTGGGCTTACACAATTCAAAAACCCCTTTTTCTCGAGTTTTCGGTTTTCCTCGACAACCAATACAATGAGATTTTTCTGGCTCAATCTCAAACAAAACCAATACAATGAGATTTTTCTGGCTTAACCTCAAACAAAACCAATAACAAATGAATTTTACAGAATTGTAAAATACCTGGATTTTTCCTTTAGCAGCCCGGTAGAACCAATCGGAGTAGATGATTGAATATCAAAGTTCAATTTCCAATACTCACATTCATAGGGTTCTAAATTCTAATAGATTTTAGATTTTGACTTGTTGGGCGTAGCTATATTTGATTTTGATTCCAAGAAGAAGGAATAATATAATTCCTCTTTTCAAATAAGATTGGAATAGAGAAACAAAATCAAATTAAATAAGCTAGCAAAAAGGAATATTAAATAAGCACAATTTAGCTTAAAATAAACACAGACTTATCTCAGAGTGATTACTTGAAAATTCTTGAAAGGAATGGAGTTCTGGATGTAAAAACTCTGAATTTCGTGTTCAATTTATAGAAGAAAAAATCGTTCCTACGACTGGTCTTAGAAACCTAGGACTGGTCGTAGCTCTAACAGATTTTTGAAAATTTGAGCGCGATCTTTGAAAACCGGATCTACGACGGTCGTGTGTACCCTACGGCACGTCGTGGGACACCTACGACCGTCGTGGGATACCTACGACCGGGTCGTAGGACCATGAAATAGGTTCTTGGATTTTCAGTCGTAGCTCCACGACTGATCGTGGACGAGTCGAAGCCAACCTACGACCGGTCGAAGGACCTCCAGGACTGGTCGTGGGCGTTCCAAAAAATCTGAAAAATCTTCAACAAATTAGGACTGGTCGTGGAATTTCATGGACTAGTCGAACCAATGCTAGGACTGGTCGAACAAGAGCTAGGACTGGTCTTGGAACAGACCAAGCTCATGTAGAATAAACATTTGTTTTATGTATCCAAAATGACCTACTTAAAGGGTCATCCTAAGGTCATTCAAACCTGAAACATGTCGTATGGACATTGAACTTCAACCATTCAACGAATGTAGATTGTTTAACCAATATCAGGCTTGAAAGCTTGAACAATATCAGGCTTGAAGTCTTGACATCTTGAGCTTCATCTTGTAGCTTTTTGAACTTTAACATCTTGTGCTTCAACTTGTAGCTTTTTGAACTTTAACATCTTGTGCTTCAACTTGTAGCTTTTTGAACTTTAACATCTTGTGCTTCAACTTGTAGCTTTTTGAACTTTAACATCTTGTGCTTCAACTTGTAGCATCTTGAAGTATAAAATCATCATACCAACACAAGACACAGATAGATGTTTTGACACATCAAAATTTGACAACCAAAGGAGTATGAGACCATAACACTTACACATACGTATACGGTATTTTCTACAAATACGAAGAATACAGTATATTCAACATAGCTAACGTATAACTAAAAAATGAAACGGACAGCACTTTATACATGTGCAATTGCATGCAGATCATGGATCTATCATTATCTAAAATTGAAAGCGTTGAAAACCATAACCTATACGTCTAAAGTCCGTACCTTACGCTGTAGAAGTGTAACGGAGTCGATAGAATCTCTAAGTCTTCGTCTATGACAGTATATCAACCTATAGCACGGGATACGTTAGTTATTTCGCTACTTGAACCAATTCAAACCCTAAAACAGGTTAGAGTTAGGGTTTTCTTACATAGAAATGAAGCCAGAATCACCGAAAAAGCGATTAGAAAGCGATGGTTAACCCTATAGATCGACAGGGTAGAACGGCAGAAAGAATCTCCCACTTCTCTCACACTTTCTCTCTCTTTTCTCTCTTCTCTCTCCTAGGTTTTCTCAAATTCGTATGGGAGGAATGAGAGAGGGTTTAAGGTCCTTATATAGGTCTAGAACTCATGGAAATAGAATCGGGGTCAAGGTATACTTAAGTTATAACCAAAGTGGGTCTGTTTCGTCTCAACGGAGCACTTCTGGCGGCCCCTTTTCAGTGTACGGTTGGACTTAAGCTCACTAACACTGGATCTAGGTTCAGCTGAGGTTTCGTTCCAGTCGAATTTTCAGATTGCACGTAGCGGACCAGTTTCAGTTCAACGGTCAACAAATCTCGATCGGGGATTTCAAGTACACTACCATATATATGAAATGTTTCCTGATCCGAGAGTGTATTTGGGTCAGATTCCGACGGTCTGATTGCTTATATTTGGCCTACAAATATCAAGTCTCTGATTACTTCAATTTTATTTAATTTCTAAAGAAAACCATGTTTTCTCACACTCCTCACTCCAGGCTGAAGCGAATGGCACTGGGACACTATCTGGATTTGATTTCCGAGATGGTTGTCAAGCCCAGCAAGGCGGTGCTAATCCTATAACTTTGTATTATTCGGACTTCCGATGTGTGGTCCAGATCTGATACGGAGTTTCGTGATGCTCCCAAGATCAGCCGGGTAATGAGATTAATTCTAGATTTTAGGGTAATGTAGCGTTGATGATTCTATAAGTTTTCGGTCTTGCAGATCATATTTAAAGTGGATCAAGCGAATTTCATTGCTAATCTAGTTTAGCACTTAGTTACTTTTGAAGGATAAGGTAGTGAAAGGTGAGATTTGTGAAGGAAAAGGGTTAAAAAGCGATTTTAGACTGTGGGATGGAGTTCTGATAAGTTAATAAGGTGCTAGAAGTAACTCATTGCCAAGGACGTCTAATTCCAGGTTGGCAAAAATTCGGGATGTTACAATCTACCCCCCTTAAAAATAATTTCATCCCTGAAATTGGCTAAAGGTAATAAGTAAGAAATCTATTATTTCATTTGCCTAAGACTTATTGATTTCAAGTTTATATGCGCGGTAGGGTGTATATTGTGCATGCTAGTCTAGTACATTTTAGGCATTACCCCCCTTAAAAATTTATTTCTTTATCCCTTGCTTATTCCCTAATAGGTTGATACAATTTATTCCGTTATCTATTTGACGTCTTGACGACAATTTCCATCTATTTAGAGTAAGATAGTTATTTTCAATGTTTGACCAACACGGAGAGATGGTTATAGTGGGTTTGATCCCGATACATCGATCATCTACCTGGCCAGGGTAGAAAGCTCATCGTATCCCTTCTTAGTCCTAGTAGATCCTGGTTTTCTGCTTGTCAAGCAATGAGTCCATTGGTAGTCGCCCAAGATTGAGAATTGGGTCAAGCCGCGAATGCTTCGTAGTTGTATATTTCAGTAACTCCGTAGTCTGATCACTCTAAAACCTTAGGGAATGTCCATCATTGAAAGACTTAATTATCCTATTTCTCGGGTTGCCCTTTAGGTCTTGGTCTAAGAGAGTCCTCTATATTATCTATGTCCAAGGAAATGATGAGTCAAATCTTACTAGATCATCCTAAAACGGTTTCTCATAGTAGAACTTGCTAGGACTTCTATTATGTTCGTATTCAACAAGCACAGTTGTAGATACGTTGACCTTGGCTATTGTAATTTAGTTCGCATCCGGCTTATTTTGTATTATGAATTTGTTTAACACTTGAACCCTAATTGCTTTATATTCTAAGGAAGATTCAAATCTTATTTAGTGACTTATCTTCACGTATAGTCTGGATCAATTCCATTTGATCATGGGCCAGTGGGGTAAGGGTCCATCACGTTTTCTCTGCGCCACCCAGATCAAAGAGGTGTATTAGTTGACCTAACTAGATTGGGCACATAATGTTCTACTTCTGTATGTCCTGATCCGTATGTCGGAACAAGGTGTAATTTAGGACTTATCCTTGACACGAAATGGGATACGATTTCCCAATACATTTGTCTTCCTTTCATCGATGATATGTGTTATGGCATTGATACCTATGGTTATAGAAAGGAGCTAAAGATGATGGGTATTGTGGTTGATTCAAGGCAGGTGTAAGTTTGGGGCAAGATGCCTAATTCTACCAAGGAGTTTTGTCACAGTCCAGACTTACCCTATTTAATCATGTCTAGCTTAACAGGAGGCTATCTTTCGAAGTTCATATGCACAAATGTATGCCAACATGGCATGTGATTTGGGACCTAATTCCTAACTGTCGGTTGCCCATTTGGAAAATTCCTTGGGCCTAAAAAGAAAATCTCTATTAGCTATATATTCCTAACACCTCTCAAAGACGAAGTTATAAACTTTTAGTTGCAAGTGGTCGGGCTAACACAGTAGGAAAGTTATATAGTGGGTCTAAGTCAGATACATATACCTTCTGCCTCGCGAGGATAGAAAATTTGTCGTATTATTTCTTAATCCTAGTCGATCCCGACCTTCTGCGTGATCAGAGCATAGAGTTCATTGGGAACTACTAGGATTGAGACTTCAATTCAAACTACAAATACCTCGCTTATATATAGTTCTCTATTCTGTGTTCCCGCTTGTAATAAGTATTTGGGAAGGCAATTTCTAAGAGGTGTATTGATTTGACCTAGCATTAAATCTAAGGGACATATAAGTTCTCTTTGAACGTGAATAGTTTCTACATCAACCAAGCTTCTTAAGAGTCACTAAAGAAGCCTAAGGTATTAAAGGGATTCAACGAAAGAATGAGATTTCACTCCAACCTAATCCAGCCAACTAACCAAGTTTATCTTTCAATGGTCTTAGCGAAATCAGTGTTTTACATTCCTTAGTATAACCAACCACTAGTTGTAATCCAAAGTATATGCTTACATGCCAGATGATTTCATACCCTTTCTAATACAAGGAGATGTTTTATCGTTTAGGGTCAAAAGTTGTCTGATTAAAATCAAGTTGCCCGAACTTGAATGTAATCAAGCTCGAGCATTACACATATGCTCGTACTATCTAGGGAGGTCATAGGGTTCGTGTTATTAGTTTATGGGATTTCCTATACTGTCAAATTCTTTAAAATCTAAAAGTACCAACTTTAAGTCCAAAACTCTAAGGGCCTATTTGGGTATTAAGTTGTATTAAATGGATTGTGTTGCTAATCCTGCCTAGGGATTAGAAGTGGTATGTTTGGTAGGAGGGTGGGTGGGATTAAAATTAATTTTATAGGCTTTGGAAAATGAGCCTTGTGCGAGAAAGTGTGAGATGGGATTTCCAAATCCTATGATGATGAATTTCTAAGTGTAATTTGAAAGAAAATCCCGAGATTTACGTTTACTGCATACACTCCAAACATGGTATTGGAAAACATGGGATACACCCAATCTAGGGACCATACCCTACACATACATTTATTGTTACCTTTACAATTCTATCCACCTTAAACTCACCTAATGCAGTTGGCCAAACGGGCCCTAAATGTCCCAACATTTAGAGGTTGTGAAAGTCATGGGACACAAAAATATGGATTGTTGTGCCCATATAGGTGTGAAATGGTGAGGCCAAGAGGAGTAAGAGACGGGTTTAGAGAAGTAATGGTGGGTGGGTGGAAGGAGTTCACAATGGTAAGTACAACTCCAACTTGTCAAGCAGTCAACACCTTTGATAACAAAAGGAGCTTCATGCATTTCATTTAACTAAAAAAAGAAAAAAAATTGCCACAATACATGAAATGTAGCCTTACGTGGCCCGTGACAGAAGATGCTTGTGAGCTAATACAATAAAGCTTCAAACACTTATATCATTCTACCAAACATTACACTACTAGGCCTATCGACACGAAATCACAAACATATCCTAAAGCAGCAACCAAAACAAGCTGCAAACATCGGCATGGATAACTAGGCATCCGAGTCCCGCGACGGAGGAGGGGCACCCTTTCTCTTTCCCATGAGAGAGAGAAAAAGGTTGAAATCGAGAAAATGGCCGTAACGATCTCGAAAAAGGCCATGGGAAGGGAAGAAAAGAGAGAAGAGGGGCTGGAGTTTTGGGTTCGCCACAGATTTAAGCCTCAACAGAGGTTGTACATGCCCAAATGACAGAGATTGAAGAAAGAAAATGGAGAGATGGGAGGGGTTGAGAGCTTACACGATTTTGAGCCACAAATGGAGGATGTGAGGGCTCAAATGAGAGAGAAAGGAGAGGGTAGGGGGGTAGGTATGGCTGTAAACATTGGGCATGAATGGGTTGTGACCGAAAATGAAGGAATGGGTGATTGGAGGGGAGGCTTGAGAGAGAAATCAGAAGTTTTGATGGAAAGGGAGAGCATGGAGGGTTACTTTATGTACATTTGGGGGGGGGGGTGGTTTAACAAACAGCCCATATACTAGGGGGTTCCATTAGACCCCAAAGGCCATCGGTCTAAGCGGCCCACCCGGTCGGGTGCACTGACCGGCGAGGGCCTCGCCACCCCCTGGACCAATTAGCGAGGGCTCGCAATTCCGGCGAGGCCCTCCTACCCCCTAGGTCCCAAAAATGTGTGGGGCCCACCCTGGGTCCCCCTGCAAGTGCTCCGTTTGGCCCCCGACTCCATTTGAGGCATTTTTGGGGCCAATTTGCAAACTGGAATGAGTTTATGTAACATGCAGCATATGATTTTGGGGTAGGAGGCACTAATCTATCCAACTAACCCATTTATTTGGTTAGGTTCCAAAAGGTTAAGGGTCAAAACCCATTTTATCCATTTATTTCCTATTTATGGTAAGTTTTAGTTTCGGTATTGTTCTTCATCATTTATACCCTAGGATTGGTGTGTATTATGAATGTTCTTAAAAGAAATGAAGAATACAGTGGTGGAGGGTGAGATTTTGAAGGAATTAGATAAAATGGGTTTTAGACTTTGAGATTAAGTATAAGGTGTTGTGGTTGATGCACAACCTATAGACATTCGTTTATAGGGAATGACTCAAACCCGTCAGCTGACGGTCTAGAAGTGATTCAGGATCGTTTCGCATGATCATGGGTGTGTACAGGCCCAATCTCAGCGGTCGATTTCGGTCGGTTTCACCATTCGGCGAATTAGGAAAATTCTAAGTCGGTTTCTATGTTCCTTCACTCCCTCCTAAGTCAGAGAGTGTTGTGTGACCATAACCCAGGTCCAGTTTAATCCAATCATGCTTTGATACCATCTTGTAACGCCCTGAAAATCGATGGTCGAGTAAAGCTCAGCTCCCAAGTTCCAACGCATCACTTATGCAACATAGATAATGATGATTATGATGAGAGCAGTGAAACATGAATGGGATTATACCAAAACAACATATCATACTCCAGAGACAGTTAAATTGCAAGCCAAAGATTGAGATAGATGTATAGAATATATAAACTATAGTAAGTCTCCAAAGTGTGATAATGTTGCCAGGTTAATGAATTACAAGTACAATTTCAAAATATACCATAGGTGTAGTGTCATCTAGTCAACATCCCTGTAACCCTGTTGATCATGACACAGCTCACATGAAGACGCCAGAAAACAACATATACGAGAAGGCATCCTTGTCGTCATAAAAGTCAGGCTCCGCCTCAGAAGTAGCGTCGTCATCTGCAATCAGACAAAGTCTGGTGGGTGTCTGGAATACCGTCCTATAACGTGAGAGTGAGTGATCAACTCAGTGGAACAATAAAGCATAGGTTAACATGTTATCAATTCAGTCATATAGTAATGATAAAGCAGTACAATCAAACACTCTTAAATACTCTTATTATTGCAAGTATGAATGCAGTCATGATGCATGCCCTCACCAACATACTCCCTCATGCGACACCATCTTACGTCCACGGCATGCATTCACCCCTCAGTGCTCCACATCTTCCATGCACATGTAGTGCGATGATGGGCATGATTACCAAGTTGTTATTAGTCCTTTTCATACATTATTATTGGGAAACTAAGGTACCTCCCTTATATCATTCCCAAACGATGATCCATTATAGGGTCGTCAATCCTAGATAATCTCATACGATAATGCAGTCTAGGTCGCTACAAGGGCTGTCAAGGCTGTTACACGGAATCGTTGCACCACTCCCCCATCACCTTATCAATACATGCCTAGTTTATACTCGGTTTACTACGGGAAGGCTCGTCGCCTCTCTATAGATTCAGAATATGCTCGAGGTCACTACACCGGGTACAGTCAGGGTTGTCAGGGCTGTTACACAGAATCGTTACACCACTTCCCCATCACCCATTAAAGCTGTGTAGGCCGATAGCTCGAATATAATGTCCCATACCACCGTATTCGGTTCACGAGTCTGGGTTGCTCACTGGTCACTATGGGGAGGCACATCGCCCCAGCGTAGGCCGACAGCTCGACCACAGTGTCCCATACCACCATGTCCAGCTCATGAGTCTTGGCGGATCGAGGTACCAAGGTTAACGGGGTTGCACTGGTAAGTTTGATACCTTAGGTTAAAGCAGTAGCGTCCAAACATGGTGAACATACATTAGACAGATCGGGTTACTTGACGAGCTCGGCTAGCTCGAGTGCACGACAAGTTGAACGACATGAAGTGCCTAAGCACATCGCGTGGCCAACCATTATTGCCAACCAAAGTATGACTCGGGTTCGTCGAACACATCTCATGTGGCGAATGAATCTCAGCCACGAATTCAATCCTGTTACCGATTGCCTGGACTATACAATAGCCCCAATCATATTCAAGTATAGAGAGTCAAAGCAGTAATGGATCAAGATTTCACTCAACAGTCAAATATCCAATATTGTCTGCTTAGGGCTGCCAGGGCTGTTGCACGGAATCGTTACACCACTCCCCCATCACCCTTCACGGCTTTTATGGAATACAACTTAAACATGAATTTAAACATATGCATTACATAGATAAAATCATACAATCAGTTGAGCATGTTATAAAGTACAATATAAGCATGAGTTTGTACATATTCAATTCCTAATCACACAGATATCTAAAGAAATCATACACATAGTTAAAGGAGTTGAGAATCATATCTCGACACCCTTATACATTACAATTTACTAACTACTACTCATTCAGACATTTCAACAAACACTTTAGACTATATTCATCAATATACATTACATATGTTGATCACATAGGTATTAGGCCAAATTCTTTCACTAGGGAGTTACCCCAATTATAACACGCGTGCACCCACCACGGATAGTCATGGTAAGCAGGAATCCGTGTTCCATATTCATTCAGTCATTTCCACAAACACTTGGGCTACACATTTTAACACATATAGCGTATAGTGGCCGTGGCGTGATTTAGGGCAAGTCCTTTTACTAGGGAGTTATCGCATACATACAAGCATATAGTCACGACAGATAATCATGTTAAGCACAAATCCGTATTTCATACGTATATGGTATTTTCTAGAAATACGAAGAATACAGTATATTCAATATAGCTAACGTATAATTGAAAAATGAAACGGAAAGCACTTTGTACATCTACAATTGCATGCAGATCATGAATTTATCATTATCTGACATTAAAAGCGTTAAAAACCATAACCTATACATCTAAAGTCCGCACCTTACACCGTGGAAGCGTAACGGAGTCGATAGAATCTCTAAGTCTTCGTTTGCGACAGTATATCAACCTATAGCATGGGATACGTTAGCTATTTCACTACTTGAACCAATTCAAACCCTAAAACAGGTTAGAGTTAGGGTTTTCTTACCTAGAAATGAGGCCGGAATCACCGAAAAAGCGATTAGAAAGCGATGATTGAGCCTGTAGATCGACAGGGTAGAACGGCAGGAAGAATCTCCCACTTCTCTCACACTTTCTCTCTCTTTTCTCTCTTCTCTCTCCTAGGTTTTCTCAAATTCGTATGAGAGGAATGAGAGAAGGTTTAAGGTCCTTATAAAGGTCCAGAACTCATGGAAATAGACTCGGGGTCAAGGTATACTTAGGTTATAGCCAAAGTGGGTCTGTTCCGTCTCAACGAAGCACTTCGGGCGGCCCCTTTTCAGTGTACGGTCGGACTTAAGCTCACTAACACTGGATCTAGGTTCAGCTAAGGTTTCATTCTAGTCGGGTTTTCAGATCGCACGTGGCAGACCAGTTTCAGTTCAATGGTTAACGAATCTCGATCGGGAATTTCAAGTTTACTGCCATGTATATGAAATGTTTCCTGTTCCGATGGTGTATTTGTGTCAAATTTCGACGGTCTAATTACTTATATTTGGCCCGCAAACATCAAGTCTCAGATTACTTAAATTTTATTTAATTTCTAAAGAAAATCATGTTTTCTCACACTCCTCGCTCCAGGCTCAAGCGAATAGCACTGGGACACTATCTGGATTTGATTTCCGAGATGGTTGTCAAGCCCAGCAAGGCAGTCCTAATCGTATAACTTTGTATTATTCGGACTTCCGATGTATGGCCCAGATTTGATACGGAGTTTCGTGATGCTCCCGAGAGCAGCCAGGTAATGAGATTAATCCTAGATTTTAGGGTAATGTAGCGTCGATGATTCTACAAGTTTTGGGTCTTGCAGATCATATTTAAAGTGGATCAAGTGGATTTCGTAGCTAATCTAGTTTAGCATTTAGTTACCTTTGAAGGATAAGGTAGTGAAAGGTGAGATTTGTGAAGGAAAATGGTTAAAAAGCGAATTTAGACTGTGGGATTGAGTTCTGACAAGTTAATAAGGTGTTAGAAGCGACCCATTACCTATGGACGTCTAATTCTAGGTTGGCAAAAATCTGGGATGTTACAGTAACTAATTTATTATGCATACCTTCGCAATGGCTAGGATTTTAGTTGGGGGTACGTGACCAACCAAAGATAAGGAGTTTACCACATTGAGTCTGGCTATCCAAATTTAGGTATGGGACTAGTTTGGATAGAAGTCCCTTGTGATGGACCCCACAGCCTGTGATACCATGTACTATCATCCCAACTTCACATTCTAGTTTGGTCATTTCTTTCGCACCACATATTACATTGCATCTCAGCACATGGCATTTGGTTTACCACGACCCTGCATTGCATAACCGATCTACTTTGTATACTCTGATATTGTGCGACTCACGGACTTGTCAGTATTTCTGCTTACTCTGGTATCGTATGACTCATGAACTTGCCAGTATTTCTGGCATTGTATTATTTATGGACTTGTATTGTATATTTGGCACCTACGTTGCACACACACGCACACCACCCTCTAAGTATTCTATAAGCTTATGTATGATAGTTGCGTGCTGGTGATGTTAGGACGCAGTCGAGTTGAGGCAGGAGTGTGCGGCAGAGCTTCTAGAGTTTCCTTTTTGACATCGACATTGTATTTCCCTTATGCATTGTACTCAAAAGTCTTTGATATAGTGGATACATGGTGATGTTGTTAGTGTTATGCTTATGGTTATGCTTCTTTTATAGAAAAAGTTTATGTTGAAAATCCTCCTTGGAGGATCCCAGGATCGGAATTGAGCATATGGGTGTAGGGAGTAGAGAATGGGGTACTACGAAGGTTGTCAGCACTGTACTCGGTGATCGGATATTTTGTGAGCCCGATTCCCGAGTTTGGTGCATGATCCACACAATTTAAGGATATTTGACATTAGAAACAAATGTAGGAAATGTAACCAGAGATAAATGGAAGATACAATGTAGAACAAGAATGTGCATTTAAATCATAGAACCAAAAGCATTTTAATCTATCCAACCTTGAACTATCGAAACATAGGACAATTTGATAATTTCTATGCATCTAAAAGTACACTATATCTATGCTTGGCCACATAGAAATCTCAAATAGGCAACTGATTATCGTATACTTAAACAATTCCATAATTAATTGCAACAAACATTCATCATTTACCTAACTAATAACATAATGTGTTTAAACTCAAGAAATAAATTTTAAAATTTGCACAAGTAAAATTGAAATAATTAACCTAGTATTATCTACTTCATACTAGTAACATATAAGTAATATTGGGGCACCATACCATAGGCTACAAGAATAACACATCCCCCTAAAAAATAAATCTTTAAGAGATAACATATATCCATACTGTCATGCCCCAGACTCAGTAACCGAACTCACAAGGAACCCGATAGTCAGTTCTAGCTGCAACAGCCTCCGTAGTACCTCATTCTCGGCTCCTGAGGCAGGTTTTGGTCCTCGGATCCTACAAGGAGGATTTTCATAGCCGTATATCCGTTCCAATATGAGCATACCCAAGATCACAGCATGTACATCTCAGAAATAATAAAGGCACACATCGCAAAATCCACTATAAATTTGAACTTTTCAAGTACAAGGCTGAAAGGAAATATATCTGATGATAAAAGAAGAAAGAAAGAAGATCTACAACACTAGGTCCTCGACTCAACTCCTATCCAAGCTCTGCCGCTACGACGCCGACTTAGGATCACCTGCATGTATCAATCGTGCATAAGCTTATGGAAAGCTTAGAGGATGGTGAAAGTGTGTGACGATGGTGCGTATAAGAATAATAGGAGATACAGAAGGGAAACATGATTGATGTCAATGCCATAAGCCTAACCAAGGCTACCATGAATACAAGAAGCCATACCAAGGTTATACAATGCAATGAGTACCGGGCGCCATACCAAGGCGATGCAATATAAAGCTTATACAGCCGATGTAAATGCAGTGCGAAGTGATGGCAGTCCTCATATCTAATCCACATATCAGCATAGTTCTATCATAAGGAATATCACCGGGGTCTAATGCACAACAAGATGACTGCCGCTCTCAAGACTGCACAGTCAAACGAGTGTAAGAGACCACATTACCTGCTTGTGGACAACTAATCACCAGCAAGGCTCAACGGTAGTGGACCCATTCACGTGCTCGTCAGACTCAGCCTAGCCATGCCCTCTCACTTAGGTAGATAAGGTCACATCCCATCTCAACCGACTACACGACAGTGGGAGACGTGGCCTAACAGTGTAAGACACTTGGGTGTTCATGATTTTCACTCGGTCACAGCATTGAGGTGTCCTCTAAGTACCTTGAAGGTTTAGGAGCTTTCACCCAGAGATATCCTGTGCACCCCAAATGCTCAAATAATATATTTTTAAAGTCCACATACAGCCATCCACGAATACCCCTATAGAGGCAAGGCCTTGATGAAGTAATCATGAATCACGCATACCAATCATACACTAGCTCCAAGCACTCAATGTATACAAGAGGGTAAAACTACATCCCTCTATCATACTAACCCAATGACCACACATAAATGCAATCCAACCACTCAATGATGCATATGGGTCATGAGGGTATGCCACACGATGATGATGAATTAGAACATACTCCATCTTAAGGAGGGAATCAAGTTTAGGTACATAGACAATTAATCTAAGGAACAATCCTCTAGTGGGGGCCCAATACTTTTGGGAGTCTACAAAGCTAAGGAGGGCAATATATAAGCCTAAAGGAATAAGCGTTCCTAACAAGGGCCTATGGTGGGCCTTAAACCACCCATAGCAACCTATGAGCCTACCTTAGGGCCACCAAGGAGGACATCCAACCTCAACTGGGTCCTAAAAGGTAGCCCGCCACTACTCGAATAAAAAACAAGGCCCAAGGCCTAAGCAATCCATGGCCTAGCGGGCTATACACAATTTATACTCCCATGAGCAAGGGTCAACACATAGCACCCAATTTTAGGTCACATCGGCCAAGGATCCACTCAAGGAACCTCACAAGTTTATGCTCCCATGAGCAAGGGTCAACACAACGCACCCAACTTTTAGACCACCCTGGTCAAGGACCTACTACAAGGACCTAAGAGTTTATGCTCTCCACAGAGCAAGGGTCAACACAAATCACCCCCATGTACACTCCCGCCGGAGGCCTCCTACGAGGGCTTGCAAGGGGTGAGAAACACCTTAGACCCAATCCTACAGACGAAATGATCACAAGGGTCCTCTGGACTTTAATGACTTACAGATAATTAGATGAGCCCCATTCAGT
Source organism: Magnolia changhungtana (assembly GCA_030180095.1). NCBI lineage: Eukaryota > Viridiplantae > Streptophyta > Magnoliopsida > Magnoliales > Magnoliaceae > Magnolia > Magnolia changhungtana. The sequence goes on along the minus strand of JASAUF010000036.1, from coordinate 131,719 downwards.
GCATCGTCGAAGATCTCCTCCTTTGTTGATGAAGAATCTTCTACTTCCTTGAACCGTAACTCAGAAGATGTACCAATACATGGCGACGGGTTAGGTCAAGGTTATGATAGAATCCTACTCTCTTAAATGTTTTCCTATAAGGAAGATAGAGCGATTCTAATCATCTATGCATTCAAGGCATCCCAGCTTAATGATTTGCCATTAAGGTGGTAACTGGAGGATCTTTGAATGCAGAAGTTCATTCCCCAATCCACTCTATTGAATGTCAATGATGAGGGTGGATTGGCTGATGAACTTCCATGAGAGAAAAAGCTTTGGGTATATGATCTAGGGTTAAACACTCAAAAGCACTCTCTTCTTTCTCTACCAGCAACTAAGGGCAAGCTCTCATTAAATAGACAAAAGGTTCCAATAGATATAAAATGGTCACATTTATGACAGAGTTCGATACCATCGAGCGTATACTCTTGATCGCATCAACTGGCCGCTCGATGACACGAACTCAAATGTTAAACGCTTTTAAAACATTTTGCCAGTTGGTCGAGGGAATTAAACATGCGTCGATGTCATCGGATTTCGAACTCTAATTTCATCGACACGAGGTTCGATTCCTTGACATTTGAAAATGTGAGCGACTTACCTTTGAAATATTTTAGGTCTAAAATATGATGATATCATCGAAATTTGAATGTCGATGATATCGATGGCAGTTTCGATGCATCGACAAATCTAAAGATCTTGTTGGACAGTTTATGTCCACTCTCGATGCAATCGACCCAGCCTCGATATAATCGATATTTGAATATCAATTTTATCGAGTGACCACTAAGTATATTACCTAGCCTGAAATCTAGAAAGCCAGATTATAGGGGGACACCCGCTATCATGTAACCCAGGTAATAACTAATCAGCTCCTGCTCAAAGTAGAAGGATGCAGATTTCTTGGGAAAGCCTCTCACAGGAACTTCCTGTGACAGGAGGGTGGGGCCAACGTGATGTTTGTGAGAAATCCACCAGGTCCATACACTTTTACATATCATTTTAGGACAAGGGACAAAAAAATGAGGCAAATGCAAAACTTAAGTGGGCCGCACATTAGGAAACATTGATAATTAAACATACACCGTTGAAACATTTGTAGGGCCACTGAAGTTTTGGATCAGGCTAATATTTTTGTGTTCTTAGTTCATCCCAATAGGAATGACCTTATGAAGGGTATGGATGGCATATAAACATTGCGGTGGACCCCAGGGAGGTTTCAGCAGTAGGCATTTCCCTACCCACTATTTCATTTCGTGCAGCCCACTTAAGTTTTGGATATGCCTCATTTTTTTTGTCTCATATCCTAAATATGGAAAAATGAGTGGACAGGGTGGATTTCTCATAAACACCATGTCCGGCCCCGTCTAGCTTCCCATTACAGGAACTTCCTGTAAAGGCTTTTGAGAGAAATCCATGTGCAAGGCAGATTTCCTAACACAGCACCTCTATGGGTACCGTATTGATTTAGTAAAGTTTTGTGGGCCCCACCAAAATGTATGTGTTGGATCCATGCCGTTCATATTTTTTTTAGATCATGAGCTAAAAAATGTGGTAGACCCAAAGTTAAAGCAGACCACACCACGGAAATCATTGGAGATTGATCACATACAATTGAAAACTTCTTGGGGGCCATAAAAGTTATGGATCAAGCTGATATTTGTGTTTTCCCTTCATCCAGGTCCATGTGACCTTATGAACAGGTTGGATGGTAAGAAAACATCATGGTGGGCCCTAGGAAGGTTTCAACCGTGGGAGTCATTGCCCCCACAGCTTTATGTGGTGTGGAAACTGCAGCCTACTTCAACTTAGGGTATGCCTCCTTTTTGGCTCATGCTTTGAAATGATGTGGCAAAATGGATGGACATGGTGGATATAACACATACATCATGATGGCCCCAAAGAACTTTGCCATGTCCACACAACAACTATGCAATTACCCCTAAACGCTTTCATAAAAAGTTACTTCGAAAAGGGCAGAGTAGTCATTTAGAAAAAAAAATGTTTAACTTAAAATCACTTACCGCTTTCAGCACATACACCGCCCCTGAATTAATTCCATGATTAATTTCCATTAAGGACTTTTATTAATTGTGTTAAACAAACACCCAAAATAACACCCAAAATAGCATCTTAAGTGGCTGAAATATGATTTTAAGAGTTCGGTGACATATTAAGTGGTAAACAAACAACCCCTTTAAGCCTTGCATTTTGGGTTCAGCTAGATGAATCATGTTCTATTTATGTTAGCTATTAAAATCCTATTCCACAGATTGTTATGATTGTAATGCAGCGATTTTGGTACACATGTCTACGAAAAAGAAATGTCTAATGAGATCATAATAACGATACCAAACCTAGCTAGTTGGCTAGTTTTCCAAGCAAAAGGTCTGGGAGTGCAGTCTATAGAGTAAGAAAAGCATAAATTACAACATTATTAGCATACCTCGTAGAAAGGAGCACCAATGAAGTGAAATGCACACTGGAGTAGGAATAAGTGTTGGCTATGTAACTTGAAATGAGTGCACCCAGCCTTAAACAACTTATTCACATTAATAAAAGCACAAGGTGTAGAAAAACTATTGAAATCAACAAAAATATGTTATAGGTATATAACTAGTACGTATAAAATGTAAAAACAAAGGCATTTTTAAATTGACATTAACATGACGTTCTGATTGTGTTGTTGTCTGAAGACAAATTCTTAGATGACAGGAAGCGCTCCCTACATTTATCACCATTGTTCTCAATGTAAAATCTAAGTGCTATCACTAAGTGAAAATTTTGCCCGCGGTCTTTATTGTACATGCATCAATTGGCACAATGTAATTTTATTACAATTCTATAAAAGAAACTCACTATAATTAATTAATTAACTAGTAAAGTAACTCACCAATATTAAGATAAATTCCTATTTGTAGAAAGAAATTGAATGAAAGATAAGAGGCACACATGAATCATGTTCAAGGTTGTACTTTCAATCCACTAAAAGTATCATAGTGCAAGGTCCAAGGATGAAACCTGATAATCACGGATACCACCAGAAATGGAGATGACAACAAAAAGAGTGTAGGATCTGACACGCAGTGGCCTCTATGAGTTCTCTGGACCTCATAACCCTTTTTCCATTCTCTATTGACTTGTGAAAAGAAATGAACCATAGACAGCCACAATGCCATAGGGGGTGACCTGTATAAGTTGCTCAATTTGGTCAGGCATGTAGTGACTGGAATAAGAAGAAGAAGATGCATAAGATTTATAACTACAATGAAGAGAGTAAAAAAGCTAACATGGTGTCAACTTGAAAGAGTGAGAAGTCTTAACTGCTGACTTCCTTAAATGTGGGTGGACAATTGCAGCTCTGGTAACAAAACCACCCATGGAATAGTCGACCAAAGTTGCACTTTTCCAACACTTCAGCACCTTCAATGGATCCAACATTAAAAATCTAAAGACACATCAAAAGGGAACCACAAAGAAACAACTACAACCTCATGAAAATAATCCATTCTATACGTCAATGGTCTAAAAAATCAAGTAGTACTTACTTACTATATCAATGTCCTCTGCCATTATCGAAGAAAACTTCATTATAGGATGCTACTCTAATCAATTTCCAGAAGAAAAAAATTGAAGAAAATAATTGTTGCTCTGGCTTCATAGTGTAAATTCTCACTTAGAAAGAAGAAGATTCTATGAATGACAGTTTTAAATAAGAGAAAAAGGGCATACCGCAGCTATAATAAATAAGTTTTTTTAAAGCTTTTTAACTTATTACTTTTCTACAATGAAATGCATATTGGAGTAGGAATGACTATTAGCTGGGTAACTTATTCTCAATGTAAAGTCTCAGTGGTGTCACTAAAAAGTTTTTTAGCAGAGCGTTACGGTAACTAAGGCAAAGGGATCATTTCGATTAATATCTTGTAGTCCCTTTCTTGTGCCCATCTCCTTGTCAAGAGCTGTGCTGAGAAGAACGACTTATCTCTAAGTAAATTCAATCCCCGGCTTACAAATATAAATGGATAATTGACACGATAGAGCCTCTGGAAGTAGATACTGCAGAGTGGATATTAGGTTTTTCAAGGTTCACCTAAAACCCTCACAATTGTGTCTTTCAAGTGGGCTTACACAATTCAAAAACCCCACACTGAGTTTTCTGGATAGATAAAAATATGTAGGATGATGAATCCAAATAAGCTACAAGGAAGTTCATGACATATTGCAATGAGAAACAGTTTGGATAAATAAGGTGAAGAAAAAGACTTACTTTTTAATTAAATCATAAACAAAGCTAAATATTCAACACAAAAACGAGAAACCGAAAATAGACTCTAAGATTAAACATGGATTGTTCTGTAATAAAGTAACTTTTAATCCCTGAAAACCTCTTAAAACAGCAGCTCATCACCATGTCCCAGTCCAAAATAACCAGTATATGACAAAAATCAAGAAAACGAAACATACAAAATTACTTAAAAGAAACTGAAAATTGCATATAAAGTTAAATATAACTCGAATTTTGTATTTGGAGAATATTAATAGCTAACGAATGACTCCAGAGAGCAACTCCAGCTTTGCGAGCTATCTGATCCACTACCAAAAATAGTTCTGCAACAGTATTGCACCAACCTCGAGAGGAGGTACATAGAATTTGCTAAAGATCTAACGATGGATCTTTGATATGGGATGGCATAAGAGAGATCAAAGAAGTAAATCAGATGGGTCTGACCATGTAGTTAATCGCAAAAATCAAGCCTTTCCACTTCAAGTGGCCCACACTGCAAGAAACATGCACAGACAGCAAAACTTTGATAAGGCTCTACAACTTACATATTTGACTAGTCTGCACATCCAATGCCTTATAGAAATCATGACATATACATGAGTGGGCTTCACAGAACTCTTAGAGAACTTTGTTGAAAGGGTTGAGTTCGTGTTTCCTAGTACCCCCATAAATAGGCCTAGCTAACCCAAATGGGTTCTTTTCGAGTTCAAGTCTAGTTGTGAATACCCAGAACCAAATCCAATCAAGTTTAGGTATCTCTTAGGGTACCTGTTAGAATATACCAACAGTAAGACACACATGGGTTTTACATGTGTGTCTATTTCTTAATCATTAAAGGTTTTGATGTATCAAAGGATTTCATGTATCGATTTATTTTAGAGTAGATTGTCCTTTGGTTTTCCTATCAATTTATTTCTTAATCATTAAGATTTTCCTAGTGTTTGCTTCTGGTACAGAATCCTTTTGAAGATGATGAATAAAATTTGTCTATTTTAAATGTTGCCCCAGTATTTTCAGCTAAAAAAATATTTTGTTATGAGTGACTTCCTAATCCAAGTAGTGTCCTTATCCAACCCTAACTTCATCTTCGAGTAAGAGTCTGACTGTTCTTATTTGTCTTGATCCTAATTAAAGATCGACGGTTATTACTTTGATTCCATGGCTAATCAACCCTTGTGTAAAGGGGTGTGAGATTTTGCCTATTAAAGATAGTCCAATAAAAAAAGTAAGTCATGTGTACATTCATGGGACCTTACCCCATCGTCTAGGACAAACTAAAACCTGAAAATGATCACAGGGAAGGAGTGAAGTGATAAGAGGCAAGGGAGGATTTCTAATTTGAATAGGGGATGTAGATGGACTTTTTGGTCGAACGAACAACTTGTAGGCAATCAGAATCAGTCAACCAACACCCGATGATAAGCCCCTTAGGGAGTTTGGGCTAGCCTGGCCCCTAATAGATCTACTTTGAAGAAAAAAGATATCTATATATTGAAGTTCGGGCCGAAGGCTTTGACTCGAAACGTCATGTTGTTCATCTAATTTTGTTGGTCTAGGATTAGCTCCCATGCTTCAGGAGTCACCACCACAAAATACGACGACCTAATTAAGAGAGCTAGAAGCCAAGGCCACCCAAGTGCGCTATAGTGCGTCCTACTAGATTGGAGCTCTATTTTTCAACAGATATGATGTCCCTCTAATAGTAACAACGTGCATCGGAACTCACTAATATGAAAGGAGAGAAAAATAAATCAATGCCAATAGTAGAGTCAATCCGTTATTCATCGACAGAAGAAGCTCTCATTCAGTCATTAAGAATCACTAGCTTACCCCTATAAGGGCAGTATGAATTTTGAAAGGAATGGACGAGCGTAGGCTTAATAGTGAATGCAGAATTGAGGGTTTTAGGAGTCTCTAGATGTGAGGATTAAAACAAAAAACAAAAAATAAAAAATTCTCCTATTACACCACGTGCATCGAGTAATCCATGGGGAGGGGAATCAAACTCCTATCTGTGGGGAGCAAACCCATGACCAAAGTCGTTCGCCCAAAATCATGATGGGTGGCAATCCATGGGAAAGGGAATTAAACTTGTGTTTGTGGGGAGCAAACCCACGACCAAAGCCATTCTCCTGAACTCGTGTCTGTGGGGAGCAAACCCATGACCAAAGTCGTTCTCCCAAACTCATGATCGGTAACCCACGGAGAGGGGAAATGAACTCGTGTCTGTGGGGAGAAAACCCATGACCAAAGTCGTTCTCCCAAACTCATGACCGGTAACCCATGGAGAGGGGAAATGAACTCGTGTCTGTGGAGAGAAACCCAAGACCAAAACCAATCGCCCAAACTCGTGAAGGGTTTTGAGAATTTTAATTTTTTTTTTTTTAAAGATAGGGTAGGGTGTCCCCGTCTCTTTAAGGTGAGACCATTCCCTACAGATGCACGCACTCACCTGCCAACCACGTGCATCGAAAAATCCACGGGGAGGAAATCGAAGTCAGTCGTTAAGCGTCATGAGCATATGACCATATAGGCAGGATCAAGCTTGAGAGGAATGGACAGGCGCAAACTTAATACTGAACACTGAAATTGAAGGTTAAATTTTCAAGAATATCCAAATGTGAGGATGAAAAACAAAAAGTTTCCCTGATACATAGGGTGAAGAATAGGGCAACGAGTCGAGTCGGACCAAGTTAGGGCTGAATAGCTAACCTGACTCGCCCAACTCGGTACCAAGTCCAACATGCCTAACCAGATCTGAGTCCAGGTCTGGCCTAGACTAATCCATACTAAGTCTGACCCGGTCACAGATACCGAGTCGAGTCGAGTCAACACCGAGTCAGGTCGGGTGTAGCGGGTCTCCAGATGTGGGGATTATATATGTATATATATATATATATATATATATATATATATATATATATATATATATATATAAACTTCTCCAGTTACACCATATGCGTCGAGTAATCCACGGGAAGGGGAATCAAACTCCTGTCTGTGGGGAGCAAACCCATGACCAAAGTCATTCACCCAAACTCATAACATGTAATCCATGGGGAGGGGAATTAAACTCGTGTCTATGAGGAGCAAACCCATGACAAAAGTCATTCACCCCAACTCGTGATAGGTAATCCACGGGGAGGGGAATCACACTTTTGTCTATGGGGAGCAAACTCATGACCAAAGCCATTCACCCAAACTCGTGACGAGTTTTGGGAAGGTTTTTTTTAATATATAACGATAGGGTGTCCCCGTCCCTTTAACACGAGACCATTCCCTGCAGATGCACGCAAACCACGTGCATCAAAAAATCCACATGGAGGGAATTGAAATTGGTCGTTAAGCGTCATGAGCATACACCTATCAGAGTAGGATCAAGCTTGAAAGGAATGGACAGGCGTAAGCTTACTAGTGAAACACTGAAATCAAGGGTTAAAATTTCAGGAATATTGAGATGCAATGATTAAAAACAAAAACTTACCCTAATACACGGCGTGTTGAACAAAGCAATGAGTCGAGTCGGACCAAGTTAGGGCTGACTTGACTCGACCCGGTTTTGAAATAGACCTAACCCAAACTCGACCCAACTCGATACCAAGTCCAGCATGCCTGACCCGATCTGAGTTTAGGTTTGACCAGGACTAATCTAGACTGAGTCCGACCTGGTCACAAGTACTAAGTCGAGTCGAGTTAGGTCAGGCGTGGCAAGTCTCCAGATGTGGAGATTTAAAAAAAAAAAAAAAGCTTCCCCAGTTACACCATGTACATCGAGTAATCCACAAGGAGGGGAATCGAACTTGTGTTTATGGGGAGCAAACCCATGACCAAAGTCATTCTCCTGAACTCGTGTCTATGGGGAGCAAACCCATGACCAAAGTCGTTCTCCGAAACTCATGACCAGTAACCCACGAAGAGGGAAAATGAACTCGTGTCTATGGGGAGCAAATCCAAGACCAAAGCCATTCGCCCAAACTCGTGACGGGTTTTGAGAATTTTTTTTTTTTTTTTTAAAGACAGGGTTGGGTGTCCCCGTCCCTTTAAAGTGAGACCATTCCCTACAAACGCATGCAATCACCTACCAACCACGTGCATCGAAAAATCCATGGGGAGAAAATCGAAGTCAGTTGTTAAGCGTCATGAGCATATGGTCATATGGGTAGGATCAAGCTTAAAAGGAATGGACAGGCATAGACTTAATACTGAACACTAAAATTGAAGGTTAAAATTTCAAGAATATCCAAATGTGAGGATTAAAAATAAAAACTTTCCCTAATACATAGGGTGAAGAACCGGGCAACGAGTAGAGTCGGACCAAGTTAGGGCTGAAGGGCTAACCTGACTCGCCCAACTCGGTACCAAGTCCAACATGCCTGACTAGATTTGAGTCCAGGTCTGGCCTGGACTAATCCATACTGAGTATAACCCAGTCACAGGTACTGAGTCAAGTCGAGTCAGCACCGAGTCAGATCGGGTGTAGCGGGTCTCCAGATGTGGGGATTATAAATATATAAAAAAAAAATTCCCCAGTTACACCACATGCATCGAGTAATCCATGGGAAGGGGAATTGAACTCCTGTCTGTGGGGAGCAAGCCCATGACCAAAGTCGTTCACCCAAACTCATAACATGTAATCCACGTGAAGGGGAATCAAACTCGTGTCTATGAGGAGCAAACCTACGACAAAAGTCGTTCACCCCAACTCGTGATAGGTAATCCACGACGAGGAGAATCACACTCTTGTCTATGGGGAGCAAACCCACGACCAAAGCCATTCACCCAAACTCGTGACGGGTTTTAGGAAGGTTTTTTTAATATATAAGACAGGGTGTCCCCGTCCCTTTAAGGCAAGACCATTCCTTGCAGATTCACGCAAACCACGTGCACAAAAAAATCCACATGGAGGGAATTGAACTCAGTCGTTAAGCGTCATAAGCATATGCCTATAGGAGCAGGATCTAACTTGAAAGGAATGGACAGGAATATGCTTAATAGTGAAACACTGAAATTGAGGATTAAAATTTTAGGAATATTGAGATGCGATGATTAAAAACAAAAACTTACCCTAATACACAGCGTGTTGAACAGAGCAACGAGTCAAGTCGGACCAAGTTAGGGATGACCTGACTTGACCCGGTTTTGAAATAGACCTAACCTGAACTCGACCCAACTCGGTACCAAGTCCAGCATGCTTGACCCAATCTGAGTTTAGGTCTGGCCTGGACTAATCCAAATTGAGTCTGACCCGGTCACAGGTACCAAGTCGAGTCGAGTCAGGTCAGGTGTGGCAGGTCTCCAGATGTGGAGATTAAAAAAAAAAAAAAAAAGCTTCCCCAATTACACCACGTACATTGAGTAATCCATAGGGAGGGGAATCGAACTCGTGTCTGTGGGGAGCAAACTCACAACCAAAGTCATTCGCCCAAACTCATAACAGGTAATCCACGGGGAAGGAATCAAACTCATGTCCGTGGGGGGCAAACCCACGACCAAAGTCGTTCGCCCTAACTCAAGATAGGTAAATCCACGAGGAGGGGAATCACACTCATGTCTATGGGGAGCAATCCCACTACCAAACCCATTCACCCAAACTCATGACGGGTTTTGGGAAGGTTTATATATATATATATATATATATATATATATATATATATATAACAGGGTGTCCTTGTCCCCGTCCCTTTTGGGAAGTGAAACCACACATCTATCAAAGTTCTAAGTAAAATGAGAAAAAGGATTGGGGTAGGCTCATCCTTGAGTATGTATTTGACTATCCCTCTATTGGAGGTGAGTGATATTCAGCATTTAGTGAAGTTGCGTATTGTGTGCTTAGGGTGTAATTAGTTATGTGCGTAAACTGTCAAACCCTACTAAGATCAAGAGTATCCCAAAATAGGAAAGACACTTAACATGAAGATTAGTTTGCCTCGAACAAAAATATCATTCATAAGTGGTATTTTCAAATAATCTATTTTTTAGAGATCAAGAAGTAAATCTGTATATGGAGTTTCATTTATTGATAAAAGGTTATTCCAACAGCAAATTTGGGGCATTTAGTTTTCACCTACTAGGAAATCTTGCTAAAAAATCATCTTTAGTTTAGATTCTTCATACTTTTTTACTTTTTTTTTTCTTTTCTTTTTTTTTTTTTTACATTTCTTCTTTATTTATGTCCTTCCAACTTGTTTTTTGTTTTGTATTTTTTGTCCAAGTAAAATCTAAAACCAACAAAAGAATTTAGCTATGGCTTATTTCAAATTGCCATCTTTTTTTTTTCTTTTTGAGAGAGCTTCATTAAAAGCCCACAAAATGTGCAAAAGAAAACAACACACCTACATAATTGAAAAACATATGAGAGATTAGCAAGATTAACTGGCTTTACATAAGAAGCCCAACTCAAAAAATACATTTAATTTCCCAAACGACCATAATATGCGAAGAACTCCTATTATAAAAACATCTCCTATATAAAAGCAATCTCCAAGCTTTCCCCATTTTTCCCACCCCTCTTGAATGCCAAGACCACAAAAGGTCCACAACAGAATTCAGTTTCACCTCAGCTTGTTTGGAGAGCATTGAGAAAGTAGTCCCACATCTTTCAAGTAAACAAGCAAACATACATATGTTAGGAAGGGTAAGGGATTTTCTTTGCAAATTACTGATTATCAACACCCTCTTTCTTCCCACAAGTCAAGCGAACGTTGTCTCCCATGGTGGAGCTCTGTATGACCATAGTTTCTTCCCCATTAACAATTAAAGGGCATTATCATTGTACATACTATATCACCTATTGGAATTTTTGGTAGACCTCATTAATATATTAATGTATATCTTCATACATCTCGTTCATTGAAATTAACCGCCATTTAAAAACATCCATCACAATGAACAATTAAAAGGCACTATCATTGTATATTACGTATAACCAAAAACGACCTTTAATGATATTTAGAGCATAGATCACTAAAAGCACCCCAATCATATGAAGCGTTGGATCGCTAATTATAAGCCAATCATATTAACGGTTCAAATCAATTGAAATGGCCCAAGCATGTTAAAGGTCTGCATCATTGGAAACCAACATATCATATGAAGGGTTTGGATCAACCATGGTAGGGTTTAGATAAATCCCACCATATTAACGATTTAGATCGTTGAATATAGGCTGGCTAGATGAACAATTAGTCAAGAAAAATAATTACACTCCACACTTAACTATAAAAGATTGAAATATTATATGTCAAAATTGCTCCACTAACAATTTTTATCCTTACCACATCCAATGAGGGCTATTAATAATCAACAGAATTGATTAGTGAACAGAGGCCTTAGCATATATTAGTTCGGATCATTAAAATGGCCACAACGATATAAAGGGTTTGGATCACTTACAATAGGCCCAATCAAATGAATGATTTGAATAACTTGGAATGGCCCAACCATATCAAATATTCGTATGGGTTAAAATGTTCCTAATCAATATTAACCATTAGATCATTGAAAACAAGCCCTACCATATTAATTGGATCACTGAAAATAGGCCTTACCTTAATTTTTTATAATGATAGCAGGCACCCTACAATATTAATGATTTGAATTACAAAATGTAGGCCCAATCATTAAGAAAGGCTTAGATAATTAAAATGAGTCCAATCATTTCAACAATTTGGACTATTAAAAATGGACCCAATCATAAGATTAATTTGTAGCATTCATAGTGGGTTGGGAAAATTAACTTGGATAATTGAAAATGGTCCAGTGTTGATGATTCATGTATCAATCTCTTACATGTGAAAAATAACAATTCAACATCCACCATGGGATGTATCACATCAACCAATTAGATTACTAAAAACATACCTTAACACATCAATCATTGGAAACTGACCAATCATAAGAATTAGACCATTAAAACATGCCCCATTATATGAAAGGCTTGAAACACTGAACAAGGCCCCAATCATATATAGGATCTCTGAGATTTGAATCAATCATGGGCACGGTTGACCCATGGACCAAGTATCACAAATAGGAAATATTGCAACTATAGAATAAGCAGCTCACAAATAGATACTTAAGAACCATAATATGAATACCTAAACAATCTATCAATTGCAAAATGTTGACAAATTTTATGACTAGCTTCCTCCTCCCTAAAAGAACTTGGTTGTATGTGGTATCCACCCAGGCTACAAAACATGAATTAACTGATTCAATTGCGGAAAACAAAATATAACATATCAATTGGTTTGAAACCGAAAATGGCCCAATCACAAAAACAGTTTGGAATACTAAATAAGGTCCCAACCATACCAACGGTTTCGATCACTAAAAATCTACACAATCATGGTAATGAAACAATCGTATGGATAGTTTGGATCTTTGAAAATTGGCACAATCATTTGGACAAGCTTACAAATAGTCAATCATCTGAATGATACAAATCAACTGAGTAAATCAATTGGCTTGTGTCATTGAAAACAACCTCAATCATGTGACTACTCAGAGATTTGATTGTTGAACACATATATTATTATATCATTTGGTTCAGATCACTAGAAATGACCTAAATCATAGGAATCACTAGAAACAACCTAAATCATACGAAGAGTTTGGATAAAATGAAAATGGCCCAAATTGTGTTAAAGAATAGGATCACTACAAACCAACCACATGAATGGATTGGATCAATTGAAATGATCCATGCATATTAAATTAAAAGTTTGAGATAATGAAAACTAGCCACATCGTATGAATGGTTTAGATACCCAACTCATACTACCATAATAACGATTTGTATCACCGAACAGAAGCCCATCACATGAGTAGTTATGCCAAGATTCCTCCTCTCCAAATGAATTTTCTATGCTCAGTGCAAACCAAGAAATAGTACAAAACATTCATTCACTAACCTAGTAAACAGATTCCTCCTCTCCAAATGATTTTTCTATGCTCAGTGCAAACCAAGAAAGAGTACAAAACATTCATTCATTGACCTAGTAAATGGATTCCCTAAGTACATCAACTAGTTTAGATCCAATTAGATGAAGGGTTCCAATCACTGAAAACATTCCCTCTCATATGGAGGGAACAAAAGTCTTGGCATTAAGCACAATCATACTAAATTGATGAATATAGGCCTAGGTATTAAACATGAACTTATTGGCTTGGTGAAAAGAGGCATCAACTGGTTTGGATCACTAAAAAAGGCCCCAACTAATGAGGGGTTCACATCATAGAAAGAACTCTAATCATATGAAGGGTATGGATCACATAAAACAAGACAAAGCATATGAATGGTTGAGATCACTTGAAATGGTTCAAGCACATCAAAGGTTTGTGCCACTAAAAATGAGCCCAATCATTAACAAAATTTGAATAACTAATAACTTTTGGTTCATACGACATTCACTGATTGATTTGTTAAGTATATGCCTTATTATATTGATGGTTTGCATCGTGGTAACAAGCAATCCATATGTATAGCTCGAATCATTGAAAACAGACCAATCATCTCAATAATTTGTAAAATTGAATTGGGCCCTACTATATTAATGGTATAGATCACTGAGAACTAACCTCAATCATATGAATGATATGGATCAACTTATAGTTGCATGGAGCATGAAGCAGAGCGGCACAAAAATTCAGGTGCGTGAGTAGTGAAGGATCTCTATCAAAATGTAAGCAAGTATGAATAGGCAGGAAGTGGGAGCACTAGTGAGAGATATAAAAATGAGGATTTTAATTAGGAGTAGCACATAAAAGGATCCTGCAACTAAGGATCAACTTAACATATCCATTAGCTTGGATCACTAAAAGCAACCTCAATCATATGAAGAGTTTGGATCATTAAAAGCATATTCAAACATATGAAACACTTGGATCACCAAATCACCCAATCATATGAATGATTTGAATCGACTAAAATGGCCCAATTATGGCAAAGGTTCCAATACTTCAACGCCCTAAGCAAATTAGAGGTTTAGATCAGTAGAAACGAGCTAAATCCTATAAACAACTTGGATTATTGTAAAAGAATGCAACCATATTGGCAATTTGGATCACTAAATACAGGTCAACCACAAGAATAGTTTGAATTTAATAAAATGATCCTACTCATATCAATGATGGACCATTCAAATTGGACCAAATTATGCAAATAGTTTGCATCATTAAAAATGGTTCACATTATATTCAATAGATTAGGTCAGATAAAATAAACCAATGTAGCCGACTATTGTACTAAAGCCACTAAAAAGAGAAGTCACCATTCTACATCTCCCAAGGGACACCAAATCACTTCAACTAATTGGATAATTTAATCTAGTATACTATAAAATAATAATAATAATAATAACTTACAATCTACAACTACAACTAATAAATTGAATGTAATATTATCATAGAAACTATTCCCCTTCATACAAATGAAAAACTATTCACATCATTCTAATAGTGTATCTTTAAAGTAATTGACTAAAACTAACAAACTATTGAAACAAGCAGAGGAAAACAAACATGATGGACAAGTAAAAAAAAAAAAAAAAACAAAAAGTACATATGTTAAACCATCACAAATGGTAACTGCATGGTATTATAACTAAAAGGGAAGAATAGAATCTCCACATATCAACCCCCAATATAATCAAATAAGATCCTTAAAATTCAAAACAATAATTCCATGATCAATTAATAACAAGAAAAGTGTTAAGAAAAATCTCACTCATACAAGGATTAAAACCCTGATGAATATGATGGAAACCAACAAGCTTCATCGTTCTCTTAGTAATTATAACAAAATGCTTGAATGCAAAGAAGCTAAAACACACACAAAAAAAAAATAAAAATAATAATGATAATAATAAATAGTGTGATTAAAACAATAGATAAGGCATGAGACAAAAGAACAGCCTAATTGAGTTCTTTTGGAGATATATTAAGCATAAAAGAACAATTGCCATAAACTAGTGAGGTGTCTATCAAAACTAGATGGAAAAGAAACAAATTTCATTAGGAACATGCCAAGAAAAAGGATACGTTAAGAAACAAAGTGCATTTTGTCCTCTGATCTAATTAAAAACATATCAATATAACTTAAAAAAATATAGAAAATATACCAAGCTAGTTCCCTCATGTTGCAAATTGCTAACTTTGAGCTTTAAAAGTTTTATAAGAGAAAAAGTTGCATTCCTTCCTAAACACTAATAAACACATCACTTAACTGAAAAAATATTAATAGTTTAGCAAGCTAGTTCCCTCATGTTGCAGAATTGCTAAGTTGACTCGAAGCTTGCAAAGATCATCCAACATGCTAAAAAAATTTGCCCAACCAATTTATTAAAAAAAGAGAAGTGGTAACCGCTCAGTTTGACTTAACATAGACAAATCAAGGATGATTTAAAGACTGATTTAGACCACTTAAAAAGAACCACCAATATGAACAATTTAGATCACTCCAAATGACCCAAGCATTTTAAAAGTTTGACCTAATTGGATCACTTTGAATGGCCCAAGCATTTCAAAAGGTTAGCTTTTCCTACAAATGGGTTTGGTTAATGAAAGTGGGACCATTCCTATAGGTAGCTCGCATCATTAGAAGAGAGTGATTAACGGTTTGGATTACTGCAAAGGAACCAACCATAAGAATGGTTTCTACTAGTAAAAATTGAGCAAGAGATATTAATGGTTTGGATAATTGAAAATAGGCCCATTATGCATGATTCATGCACTTGTCTCAAATGGGTGAAAACACAATTACAGATCCGTCAAGGTTTGTATCACACCGCCTATTTGAATCACTAGACATAGGCCTTAACATAATATTCATGGTTGACATTAGTGGCAGACCAATCCAACCAACATGGGCTATAGATCGTTTGTATAGAATAATGAACGTAGGCCTTAAAATGTCAATTATTTTAGATGACTAAAAAGGGCCCCAACAATAAGACGAGTTTGGATCACTAAAACGAGCCAAATTATGTAAAGGGTTCGGATAAGTCTACTTGGATTGTTGAACCATGGACCTTAGGATATTAACTGATTTGGATCACTAGAAACAAACTCAATAATACGAAGGGTGTGAATCACTAAAATGGCTTGAATTATATAGAGGGTTTGGATCACTTAAAAAGAGCCGGCAATATGAATGATTTGATTGACTCCAACCAACCCAGGCATTTTAGAAGGTTAGATCAATTGGATAAATTTCAAAAGATAGGCCCATCTTTATAAATGATTTGGTTAGCAAAAATGAGACCTGCCTATAAATAGTTTGCATCACTAGAAGCGAGCTACGTGATTAATGGTTTAGGTCACTACAAAGGGACCCAACCATAAGAACGATTTCTACCAGGAAAAATGGAACAAGAGATTAATTAATGGCTTAAATAATTGAAAATGGGCCCATTGTGCATGACTCATGCATTCAATTGTCTCTAACGAGTGAAACCGCAATTATAGATCCACCGAGGCTTGTGTCACAAAACAAGCCAAACTAGATGAACAACTTAGATTGACAGAAATAGACTCTACCATATTAACAACTTAAATCACCAAAAACTTGACAATCGTATGATTAGCAGGGTTGTTGAAAATGAGCACAATGATTTGACAGACTACTCCTCCCATAATGAATTTTTGTGCTTGTGCAACCCAATAAAGAGTATAAAACTTTCATTCATTGTCTTAGTAAATAAAGACCTAACTTTACTCCAATCAAATGAAGGGGTTTAGATCAACTTAAAACAGACAAGTATAGGAATGACTTTAATCTCATGAATAGGTGCACTCATATCAAAGTTTTGTGTGACTGAAAACAAGGCCTATCATAAGAACAATTTGAATCACTAACGATTTTTTGTACATGAGGCACCCAAAAATTAATTTGTTGAGCACAAGACTAACTCTATAGATGGTTTGGATTACATTAATGAAGCAATCAAATGAATGGTTTGGATTGAAAACAAGTCCAATCATTTGAACAATTTATAGCAATGAATAAGGGCCCTAGAATATAGAAATATTGACAACTGTGAACCAACTCGATCAAATGAAAGTTATGTATCAACTTAACATATCAAGCATGTTGATCAACAAATATGAGTCCATTCATATGAATAGTTTGGATCCGCTGAAATGGCCCAATCATATCATAGGTTTGGATCACTAGAGAAAGGCCAAATCATATGAGCAATTTAGATCATTGTAAACAGACTTAACCATATTAATGGTTTGTATCACTAATATGGGTCAACCATATGAATAGTTAGAATTGGAGAAAATGAGCCCAATCGTATCAATGGCTTAGATCATTCAAATTGGACACTTATGCATATAGTTTTTACCACTGGAAATGGTCTACATGATATTAAGATTTGGATCATTGAAAACAAGCCCAATTGTGCAAATGATTTGGAATACAAAATAAGGGCCCTATTATAAGAGACCACTAAGGATCACTAAAAATTAGCTCAATCGTATAAATAGTTTCGATCATTGAATACTTAGCCTACCCTATGAATGGATTGGATCCCTGAAAACAGGCCAATTGCAATTGACCTTGGCACAAAATATCTTGAACAAGAAAAGATTGCAAGTCTAAACTTAGTAGCTAACAAATAGACACTTACGAAGGGACCTCAACGATCTGTATTCAATGGCAAAAGATCAAAATATTCTATGCATAAATTCCTCCACTCACAACAATTTTTAGGATGTCAAATCCAATCAGTGGTTAGAGCTAGTTACCAATTATTTCCAATGCCCATACAGAGATCAATGTAGGTTTTGTAATCAACCGCTCAGCCAATCAAAGTTCACTAATGTCTCATCAGTAATTATATAAGCACAAAGGGGGTTAGCAACATCAAGCCATGCGCCCATACAAGTGAGACCCATGACTCAGTTATATAACCTATTGATCACCAAGGATGGGGTTACAAAAATTGACCACAATGCTAAGCCTTCAAATGGTGGCCACTAAATAGACAATCAAGAGAATAGCATGGCAAACATTCATACTTGAAAGATTGGTTGCTAGGATCTTCCACTATAGGAAAATTTTTTATATTTTTCTGACGAACTTTTCACCATGATTGGGACAAAAAACCAACACTTTAAAATCATCAAAATGTCAGGCCTACATCTCTGAACTCTAGACTCCAAGAGATAATACATGTAAGGCAGGGGATCATACAATCCCACACTTCTCATAAACAACCAAAATTCCTGCCCTACAATCAACACCTATTTAGTTCGATCACATTTCCCAAAACCAAAAAATTAAAAATAAATTAAAATAATGTTTTAAAAAAAAAGATTTCAATTGAAGTTATCACCTTTATCCATCGAAATGGCCCATGTTAAAGGTTTGGATGACTAGAAATGGGCTAAATCATAAGAATTTGAATTGTTGTATAAAGAATCATGATTGTTTGAATTCTATATCAAACTAAAGAGGGTCCTACAAAATTAATGATGTGTATCATTGAGAACCAACCTCAAATATTAAGAATTGATGGATCAACTTAACATATCCATTGATGGCTCATGGAAAGAGGCTTCACTTCAATCATATGATGAGTTTAGATCACTACAATCAGCACGAATCGCATGATGCATTTGAATCGTTGAACGGACCTCAGCACGAATCGCATGATGCATTTGAATTGTTGAACGGGCCGAATCATATAAGAAGTTCAAATCTGCTGAAATGGCCCAACCACGAAAAGCAACTTCAATCATATGATGAGTTTGTATTGCCGAATGATCCAAATAACATGAGCAATTTGGATCCATTGAATGGACCAAGCATGTCAATGTTTTTTATCCATCGAAATGGCCCATGTCAAAGGTTTGGATTAATTGAAATGGACCAAATAATATTAATCTGTAATGTTGCAAAAAAAAAAAAGAAAAAAGAAAGAAAAGAAAAGAAAGAAAGAAAGAAAGAAAGAAAAGAAAAGAAAACAGACTGTTTAAATTGTCGATAAAACGGAAGAGGGTCCTACAAAATTAACGATGTGGATCACTAAGAACCAACCTCAAATATTATGAATAGATGGATCAACTTAACAGATCCATTAGGATAGGTCATGCAAAGAGACTTTAATCATATGATGAGTTTAGATCATTAACAACAACACGAATCATATGATGCATTTGGATCACTGAAAGGGCGGTATCATATAAGAAGTTCAAATCCGTTGAAATGGCCCAAACACGTCAAAGGTTTTGACCATTGAAATGGTCCAAGCATGACAAGGGTTTGGATCACAAGAAATGGGCCAAATTATATGACCAGTTTGGATCATTTGTAAAGATGATGAGGGTCCTACAAAATTTAGGGAATGGATCTGCTTAGCAGCTTAGCACATCCATTGCCATGGATCATGAAAAGCAGCTTCTATCATATGATCAGTTTGGATCATGAAAAACAACTCCAATCGTTTGATGAGTTTGGATCGCCGAATGAGCCAAATCATATGAACAATTTGGATCCACTATATGGCCCAAGCATGTCAAAGTTCTTTATCCATCGAAATGGCCCATGTCAAAGGTTTGAATCACTAGAAACAGGCCAAATCATATGAATTTGGATCACTTGTAAAAAGAAACTTGACTATTTGAATTGTGTATAGAATTGAAGATGGTCCTACAAAATTAATGATGTGGATCACTGAGAACCATCCCCAAATATTATGAATAGATGGATCAACATAACATATCCATTGGGATGGGTCATGGAAAGAGGCTTCAATCATATGATGAGTTTAGATCACTAACAGCAGCACGAATCATATGATGCATTTGGATCGCTGAAAGGGCCAAATCATATAAGTTCAAATCCACTGAAATGGCCCAAGCACATCAAAGGTTTTGATCCATTGAAATAGCCCAAGAATGTCAAATGTTTGGATCACTAGAAATGGGCCAAATCATATGAACAGTTTGGATCATTTGTAAAGCTTAAGAGGGTCCTGCAAATTTTAGGGCATGGATTCCATTGCCATGGATCATGAAAAGCAACTTCAATCATATGATGAGTTTGGATCATGAACAACGACTTCAATCATATGATGAGTTTGTATCACCGAATGATCGGAATCACATGAACAATTTGGATCCATTGAATGGCGCAAGCATGTCAATGTCTTTAATTGAGCAAAATGGCCCATGTGAAAGGTTTGGATCAATAGAAATGGACCAAATAATATAAATTTGTATCGTTGTAAAGATAAACCTAACTGTTTGAATTGTGGATAAAATGGAAGAGGGTCTTACAAACGATGTGGATCACTGAGAACCAACCTCAAATATTATGAATAGATGGATCAGCTTAACATATCCATTGGGATGGGTCATGGAAAGAAAGAGGCTTCAATCATATGATGAGTTTAGATCACTAACAGCAGTACGAATCATATGATGTATTTGGATCGTTGAATAGGCCGAATCATATAAGAAGTTCAAATCCACTAAAATGGGCAAAGCACGTCATAGGTTTTGATCCATTGAAATGGCCCAAGCATGTCAAAGGTTTTGATCCATTGAAATGGCCCAAGCATTTCAAAGGTTTGGTTCATTTGTAAAGATGACAAGGATCTTACAAAATTTAAGGGATGGATCAGCTTAGCATATCCATTGCCATGGATCAAAGCAGCTTCAATCATATGATGAGTTTAGATTATGAAAAGCAACTTCAATTATATGATGAGTTTGGATCGCCAAATGAGCTTAATCATATTGACAATTTCGATCCACTAAATGGCTCAAGCATGTTATTGTTTTTTATCCATCGAAATGGCCCATGTCAGAGGTTTGGATCCTTGTGAAAAGAAACATGACTGATTGAATTGTGTATAGAACTGAAGAGGGTCGAACAAAATTAATGATGTGGATCACTTAGAACCAACCTCAAATATTATGAATAGATGGATAAACTTATCGGGTCATGGAAAGAGGTTTCAATCAAATGACGAGATTGAAAAATTAATAGCAACATGAATCATATGATGCATTTGGATTGCTGAATGGGCCGAATCATATGAGAAGTTCAAATCCAATGAAATTGCCCAAGCACGTCAAAGGTTTTGATCTATTGAAATGGTCCAAGCATGCCAAAGGTTTGGATTACTAGAAATGGGCTGAATCATATGAATAGTTTAGATCATTTGTAAAGATGAAGAGGTTCCTACAAAATTTAGGGCATGGATCAACTAAGCATATCCATTGCCATGGATAATGAAATGCAACTTCAATCATATGATGAATTTGGATCATGAAAAGCAACTTCAACCATATGATGAGTTTGGATCATGAAAAGGAGCTTCAATCATATGATGAGTTTGTATGACCGAATGATCCAAATAATAAGAACAATTTGGATCCATTGAATGGCCCAAGCATGTCAATATTTTTTATCCATCGAAACCGCCCATGTCAAAGGTTTGGATCAATAGAAATGGGCCAAATCATATAAATTAGTATAGTTGTTTAAAAAAAAAAAAAAAAAACCCGACTGTTTAAATTGTAGATAGAACGGGAGAGGGTCCTATAAAATTAACGATGTGGATCACTGAGAACCAACCTCAAATATTATAACATTTCCATTGGGATGGGTCATGGAAAGAGGCTTCAATCATATGATGAGTTTAGATCACAAACAACAACACAAATCATATGATGTATTTGGATCGCAGAATGGGCCGAATCATATAAGAAGTTCAAATCCGCTGAAATGGCCAAAGCACGTCAAAGGTTTTGATCCTTTGAAATGGCCCAAGCATCTCAAAGGTTTGGATCACTAAAAATGAGCCAAATCATATGAATAGTTTGGATTATTTGTAAAGCTTAAGAGGGTCTTACAAAATTTAGGGCAAGGATCAACTTAGTATATCCATTGCCATGGATCATGAAAAGCAACTTCAATCATATGATGAGTTTGAATCATGCATGGCAGCTTCAATCATATGATGAGTGTGTATCACCGAATGATCCAAATAATATGAACGATTTAAATCCATTGAATGGCCCAAGCATGTCAATGTTTTTTATCCATCGAAATGGCCCATGTCAGAGGTTTGGATCACTAGAAATGGGACAAATCATATGAATTTGAATCCTTGTAAAAAGAAACTAGACTGATTGAAATGTATATAGAACTGAAGAGGGTCCTATAAAATTAATGATGTGGATCACTTAGAACCAACATTGAATATTATAAATAGATGGATAAACTTAATGTATCAATTGGGATGGTTCACGGAAAGGGTTTCCAATCATATGATGAGTTTAGATAACTAACAGCAGCACGAATCATATGATGCATTTGGATCGCTGAATGGGCCGAATCATATCAGAAGTTCAAATCCGATGAAATTGCTCAAGCACATCAAAGGTTTTGATCTATTAAAATTGCCCAATCATGTCAAAGGTTTGGATCACTATAAATGGGCCAAATCATATGAATAGTTTGGATCATTTGTAAAGCTGAAGAGGTTCCTACAAAATTTAGGGCATGGATCAACTAAGCATATCCATTGCCATGGATCATGAAATGCAGCTTCAATCATATGATGAGTTTGGATCATGAAAAGCAACTTTAATCATATCATGAGTTTGGATCATGAAAAGGAGCTTCAATCTATGATGAGTTTGTATGACCTAATGATCTGAATAATATGAACAATTTGGATCATAAAAAGCAACTTCAATCATATGATGAGTTTGGATCATGAAAAGGAGCTTCCATCGTATGATGAGTTTGTATGACCGAATGATCCAAATAATATGAACAATATGGATCCATTGAATGGCCCAAGCATGTCAATGTTTTTTATCCATCAAAATGGCTCATGTCAGAAGTTTGGATCAATAGAAATGGGCCAAATCATATAAATTAGTATCATTGTAAATTTTTTAAAAAACGACTATTTGAATTGTCGATAGAACAGGAGAGGGTCCTACAAAATTAACGATGTGGATCGCTGAGAACCAACCTCAAATTTATGAATAGATGGATCATCTTAGCATATCCGTTAGGATGGGTCATGGAAAGAGGCTTCAATCATATGATGAGTTTAGATCAACTACAGCAGCACGAATCATATGATGTATTTGGATCACTGAATGGGCCGAATCATATAAGAAGTTCAAATCCGCTGAAATGGCCCAAGCACGTCAAAGGTTTTGATCCATTAAAACAGCCCAAGCATGTCAAAGGTTTGGATCACTATAAATGGGCCAAATCATCTGAACAGTTTGGATCATTTGTAAAGATGACGAGGGTCCTACAAAATTTAGGGGATGGATCAACTTAGCATATCCATTACCATGTATCATTAAAAGAAGCTTCAATCATATGATAATTTGGATCATGAAAAGCAGCTTCAATCGTATGATGAGTTTGGATCGCCGAATGAGCCGAATCATATCAACAATTTCGATCCACTAAATGGCTCAAGCATGTCAATGTTTTTTATCCATCGAAATGGCCCATGTCAAAGGTTTAGATCACTAGAAATGGGCCAAATCATATGAATTTGGATCCTTGTAAAAAGAAACCTGACTGATTGAGTTGTGTATAGAACTGTAGAGGGTCCAACAAAATTAATGATGTGGATCACATAGAAACAACCTCAAATATTATGAATAGAAGGATAAACTTAACGTATTAATTGGGATGGGTCATGAAAAGAGGTTTCAATCATGAGGAGTTTAGATTACTAACAGCGGCACGAATCATATGATGGATTTGGATCGCTGAATGGGCCAAATCATATATGAAGTTCAAATCCGATGAAATTGCCCAAGCACATCAAAGGTTTTGATCTATTGAAATGGCCCAAGCATGTCAAAGGTTTGGATCACTAAAAATGGGCCGAATCATATGAATAGTTTGGATAATTGTAAAGCTGAAGAGGTTCCTACAAAATTTAGGGCATGGACCAACTAAGCATATCTACTGCCATGGATCATGAAATGCAGCTTCAATCATACAATGGCTTTGAATCATGAAAAGCAACTTCAATCATTTGATGAGTTTAGATCATGAAAAGGAGATTCAATTGTATGATGAGTTTGCATGACTGAATGATCCAAATAATATGAACGATTTGGATCCATTGAATGGCCCAACATGTCAATGTTTTTTATCCATCGAAATGGCGCATGTCAAAGGTTTGGATCAATAGAAATGGGCCAAATCATATAAATTAGTATCGTTGTAAAAAAAAACCCGACTGTTTGAATTGTCGATAGAACGGGAGAGGGTCCTACAAAATTAACGATGTGGATCACTGAGAACCAACCTCAAATATTATCAATGGATGGATCATGTTAACATATCCATTGGGATGGGTCAGATAATTAACAGCAGCACGAATCATATGATGTATTTGGATCGCTGAATGGGCCGAATAATATAAGAAGTTCAAATCCGCTGAAATGGCTCAAGCACATCAAAGGTTTGGCTCACTAAAAATGGGCCAAATCATATGAACAGTTGGTATCTTTTGTAAAGATGACAAGGGTCTTACAAAATTTAGGGCATGGATCAACTTAGCATATCCATTGCCATGGATTATGAAAGGCAGCTTCAATCATATGAGTTTGAATCATGAAAAGCAGCTTGAATCGTACGATGAGTTTGGATCACCGAATGAACGAAATCATACCAACAATTTCGATCCGCTAAATGGCCTGAGCATGTTAATGTTTTTTATCCATCAAAATGGCCCATGTCAGAGGTTTGGATCACTAGAAATGGGTCAAATCATATCAATTTGGATCCTTGTAAAAAGAAACCTGACTGATTGAATTGTGTATTGAACTGAAGAGGATCCTACAAAATTAACAATGTGGCTTACTTAGAACCAACCTCAAATATTATGAATAGATGGATAAACTTAACGTATCAATTAGGATGGGTCATGGAAAGAGGTTTCAATCATATGACAAGTTTAGATAACTAACAGTAGCACGAATCATATTATGCATTTGGATCGCTGAATGGGAGGAATCATATAAGAAGTTCAAATCCGATGAATTTGCCCAAGCACGTCAAAGGTTTTGATGTATTGAAACGGCCCAATCATGTCAAAGGTTTGGATCACTAGAAATGGGTAAAATCATATGAGTAGTTTGGATCATTTTTAATGTTGAAGAGGTTCCTACAAAATTTAAGGCATTGATCAACTAAGCATATCCATTGCCATGGATCATGAAATGCCAAAGTGTCCCGTATCCGTTATGATACGACCGTATCGGTCGATACGTAACCATAACGGCCGGCACCGTTACGCGATACGGGGTCGAAACGGGCACCCCCCCCCCCTCTTCGATTCTGTGACCGTAATGGCCGTTACGGGCCTAAAGAAAATAAGGAAAAAAAAAAGCATACCTTTTGTTAAATTTCTTTTCTTCTCCTCCTTCTTCCTCTTCTTCTTCTTCTCGCCCTGTTGCAGGCCTCCTCTTCCTTCTTCTTCTTCTTCTTCTTCTTCTTCTTCTTCTTCTTCTTCTTCTTCTTCTCTTCTTCTTCTCTCTCTCTCTCTCTCTCTCTCTCTCTCTCTTCTTTCCTCTTTTTATTTTCAGTTTCCCTCTCTCCCATCTTTTTCGTCTGAAATCGGAAGCCAATTGACTGGTATACCACACACCAACTATAGCTATATAGCTACTGTAGGTACGTGTCATGCTAAAACGAGCGTTGACACTCCTCGAGCTCTGAGTTGTACGAACGGTTCAAAGGAGATCAAAGTTACATGGGCTCCACAGTGATGTATTTGTTATATCTACACCGTTCATCTATTTTTAGAGCATTACCCAAAAAAATAATCATATCCAAAGATGTTCTGGACCACACCAAAAATAGCAGCGGAGATAATGATTTTCACCGTTAAACAATTCGTAGGCCCACCATAACGTTTATTTTCCATCCTATCTATTCATAAGGTCAAAAAGACCTGAATGAAGAGGAAAAACAAATTTCATATTGATCCAAAACTTCTGTGATCCCAAAAAGGGTTTCAATGGTAGACGTTCAATCCCCCATTGGTTTTTGCAATGTGGTCCACTTGATAATTAGATTTGTATTATTTTTAGTGTCAAGCCTTAAGACGAGCTCGTCAAATGAATGGATGGTTTAGATATAACACATACCTCATGATCAGACCCACAGGACTTACTGACGTCAATACAGGCATGTCAGTGAGGTACACCACCTAATCCGCTTTCAAATAAATGTGTGTGGGACACTTTTGTACACGTGTCGCGTGGCCCCACCATGATGTATATATTTTATCCATGCCGTCCATCCATTTTGCCACATCATTTTAGGTCATGATCCAAAAAATTAGTAAGATCCAAATCTCAAGTGGACCACACCATAGGAAACAGTGGTTATAGAATGCTCACCATTAAAAATTTCTTAGGGTCCACTACAATGTTTACTTTTCATCTAACCTGTTAATTGGGTCACATTGACGTGGATGAAGGGAAAACACACATGTCATCTTGATTTAAAACTTTTGTAGCCCCCAATAAATTTTTAATGGTGGACGTTTAATTATTGTTGTTTCTTATGGTGCAGTCCACCTGAGCTTTGGATCTGCCTCATTTTTGGGCTCATGCCCTAAAATTATTTGGAAAAATGGATGGATGGTGTGTATATAACACATTCATCACGGTTGGGGCCCAAAAACCTTTGACACTCGTGTGCTACACTTCACAATTCGGGTCCCGCCTAATTCGGGCCCTTAAAAAATTGTACACGAGACATGTATTAACTTAAAATTTACCAATTAAATTATGGACTGTAATTGCTAATTCACAATGTCAAAATTAAATTGTTTGAATAGTTTTAATTGTTAATTTGTGGACGCTTATTTTTTAAAATAGGGCCTTTTAATTTTTTTCATGATTCACTATCCAATAAATGTCCACCAATTCATAAGCGGAATAATGCCAATAAATTGCATGAATTTGAGGTTGATTTGGGGCATGGATAGGTCCTCCAAGTCAGCCCCAAATTGGCAATGCCATCTGCCTGAATTTAATTTCATTTTTTTAAAGAACTATTGGGGGAAATGATATTAAATTGTTAAGTATATAAATTAGATATTTATAAAATTAAATATATGAATTTTATAGTAAAATTCAAGTTATTTGGTCCATAAATTCATCAGACAGTCCGATACAACTTCTCACCAAAGATGCTAAAGATAAGAATTACAAGGAAGATGAGGCTACCTATTATGGAGTAGTAAAACAGATAATCGAGTTGGATTACACTGTCTTTCGTCAAATGGTATTTTATTGTGATTGGGTCAGAGTGGAAGACAAGACCAATGGATGTATTGTTGATCCCGAGTCAAATTTGGTAATAGTAAATATGGAGAAATTGCAAGGACATGAGAAAGAAGGAGATGAACCATTCATACTTGCATCCCAAGCAAGTCAAGTATTCTACTCCAAGGATCAAATAAGGCCTGGATGGTATGTTGTTTTAATGTCACCAAAAAGATTGACGAAAGACGTGGACACACTTGAAGATCCGACTGCTTTTCCTCTTCACTCTTTGAGATAAAGGGCGAGAATACAAATTTAGAAAATATTATAAAGGAAATCGGCTATGAGTTATAGGTAATTTTTTTGTTATCATACTTTGTGTTGATTCATTTGACATTTTTATCTGATGTAAAAAAAAAATCTTGATAAATGAATATCTATTTGTATGACAATTTCTTCTTATATAAATTTATGTCTATAGGTGAGCTGAGACATGTCAATAGTTGAGGAGAATATGTCAACTTCACAAGCACAGGCATAAAAAAATGCAGGTAAATACATTTCCTTCATTACCTTATTATTTAATACATTGTTTTAAATAATATTATTTTGATACAACATAAGTTTTGTATGTGTTAGGAACTTCATCGTCGTAAAAAAAATAAGCCTGTAATCAGCTTAAATGCATTTGGACTACCCATGGGTGAACACTCGCATAGGTTGACTACAAGAAGTGGAGAGTTGGTTCGCACCCATGTATCTATTGCCATCAAGGATTGGCGTGCAGTGCCAATGATTTAGAAAGAAGAACTCTAGAAGCTCTTACAGGTAAGAGACAACAAAATTTCTTATGATATAAATTAATCATTATTCTTTTTTTGCTTCAACTAAATTCAATCTCAAATTTTCTTGTAAGATGAGTTTGTTGTTCCTCAGTCTTACAAGGAGAAATGTTTTAAAAGCATGTCCGATATGTTCAGGAAGTACAAGTGTAAATTGAGGATGAAGTACCTCGATCCTCATTCAAATCTTGATTCCAAATTAAACAACCGTCCACCAAGAGTTAGGCCTCGAAGATTGGGAAATGTTTATTGAACATAATTCGATCCTGAATTGTAGAACAAAGGAAAAAAATGCCGAGAATAGGAAAATTTTAAAAATTTACCATATGAGTGGCAGGCATGGCCACGCGAGAATCGAGGAAGAAATGGTAAGTATTGATAGTTATATGTAACTTAAATTTTTTAGTTGCTTTGTATTCTTAATAACTAACAATGTGAAATTCATCTAAATATAGCAACGCCAAAAGAAAGATGGAGACACCCTGATTAGTAGGACTGAAGTATGGATTAAAACCCATACAATAAAGGATGGTTCTATTCACAGTAATGCGGCTTCACATGTGGTAATCTCGTTGTCTTAAACTTAAGTTTATAGAATTTAAATTTACTGTCAATATATTACTTATGTAATTGTATAATATTGCAGGAAAAAGTCAAAGAGTTACTTGCTAGCGAAGGAAGTAATTCCCATGACATCCTCAACGATCCATTGACTCAAGTGTTTGGTCCTAATATAAGGGGTCGTGTTCGAGGTGTTGGGACCACTGTTTCCTAATCACAAATCAGGGGGTCTGCTGCAGCTCTTGAAAAAATCTCTTCGTATAAAGGAAAAGTAGAAGAGCAATCGTTCACAATTCAAGAGCAATCGTTCAAAATTCAAGAGCTATCTTCTAAAATAGATTTTCTTACGGACCAAATTGGGGGTATCAAAGAGATGATGCAGGTCAATTTTCATTGAAATCCTTCTTTTTAAATTTTAAATAGTAATAATTTTTCTTCAATTATCGTATATAACACGGTGTGGAACTTTATCACAGCAGCAACACATGGATTCGGTTCAACCAGAGAATCGACAATCGACTGGTGGACCCTCAGTTGGGAATCATCAATATGTGGAGAGAATGCGGCCATGCAAGTTGTACTCTCGGCGTAAAGAGCTCGTTGCTCAAGGGTGAGTTATTTTGGCAGATGGGCCCCAAATGATTCATGGCAAGCCTCTTCAAGAAGATCTTTACAGGTTGCCATTGATATCATTATCAAAGGAGACGTCGAATTGCCCGAGCCAGACGGATATCATTCGACTTTAGGCGAAGTTAGAATTGGCTCATTTGTTGCATGGCATCGTTGCTTTACTAAGTTCACCGATTAGCGACAATAGTCTAATACTTTTTTGGACACTTAACCTTTTTGGACTGCATATATGTTTTGATTGTATAGATTACTTGATTAGTTGTTTCTATAGACTAGACATGATAGATGTAATGCAGGTTTGTGACAAATGTGTTGATGGCTTCGATCATCACTGCAATGTAAGGAATTATATCACAGATAAAACACTTTACTGAAAGTAGACTCTACCAGTTTGGCTAACACTGTATTGTTGTCGCCTATTTTTAGGTATCTGTATAGGAGAGATTTGCTTCTTGCATCAGAGTTCAATATCATGAATGATTATATGTTGTCAGGTTTGTCAATTCAAGAGTTCAATATCATGTTGTTTATCTATTGATCGTTTGGCCTGAAACATCAGATTGCTTGCTGGGTTTTGATTTCTAAATTTTGTGCCATTGAATTGTTCAGGATTGCTTTTAATCCTATCCTTTTCAGGTCTGCCAAGAGTTAAATGTCAAATTCAGAGATGCTGTTAAATCCTTGGTATGTAGAATCCTGTATCTTAAATGTAGTACCAGTCCCTTTCATATCTTAAATGCTGTTAAATCACATTGTTTTGCAATTCAGATGGGCCTTGGTGAAAATCAAGGGTGGGCATCCTTCCCACTTTGCTGTGGCCCACCTGATTTTTGGATCAGGCTGACCTCTGCATGAAGTTTCATGAGGTGACTCATCTAATCGACAGATTGGATTTTGTGCACACATCACATGGGATGAGTTCTCAAAGGGTTCTCATGAGAAACAGTTCCTAGGAGCAAATTTCTACTGAGAAATATTGCGTCCTTTTTCATTGCTTTTGTATGATTTTCACATTGAATTCGCATTGAATTCATTGTGTGGTGAGAATCCACTGGGAAATACCACAACCTTCTCCATTTCTTTCCTATGATTTTGACATTGTAGCAATTCTTGTCATCATCATCATTTAGGGATGTGATAGTACATGCATCACATGGCACTTAAAGGTCTACTTGGTGGTTAAAATGCACCATTTCTGCTAATTATTCCTGTTCCTTCGTTTCTCTCGCATTGAATTTGTATTGTGGTGAGAATCCACTATGAAATGCTACAACCTTCCGCATTTCTTTCCTATGAATTTGACATTGTAGCAATTCTTGTCATTGTCATCCTTTAGGGATGTAATAATAGATCTACACATAGCACTTAAAGGTCTACTTGGCCATTAAAATTGCAACATTTCTACTAATTATTCCTGTTCTTTTGTTTCTCAGGGTAAACCTACTAGGTTGGGGTTGTCTTTTGACGGATTGAGAAACGCCATGCAATCGTCTAGCCACCTTGGAGCTTTCCAGAGGATATTTCAAAGGCTTCAATATATTGTCTGATACAGCCGAGTTCCCTTGCAGTTAGCATTGGTGATATTTGCTTCACTAATACTTTTAGGTGAGCTTACTCCTCTTCACTTCTTCCAGTTTGGGCCTGCAATGATGTGGCATGCTTGGATTCTGGTTTCTGAGTTTGATGGGTGCAAGCGACATGATGGTTTCTGAGTTTTTATCCAGTTTGGGCCTGCATAAAAACCACTTGTATAAACGTGGAAAAGATCCTGTGCTAGACATTTATATCTAAGTTAGACACTGGGCATTTATACATTCTACATACACATGGGATACGTGTATGAGATCCTGACCATTCATCTGTTGGGGCCTGCTGTGGATGTGTCATGCCCCAAGAATTGTTTCAGTTGCTCCTCAGTTGTCACTCTGGGACTTCTTACATAGTTGCAGGTGTGCCATTAAGCTATGTACTTTCTCATTATTGGATTTGCTAAATTCATTTTCTTTCCATACATCGATATCCTTGTTGATTTTTTAAAATGTTTTAATTCTTTCTCATTATAATCTCAGAGCTTTTAATAGCCTACATTTCTTCTGCCATGGTTTTTTTATTCTTTTCTCCATTTTGTATTTATTTAGTTAAACTGAGGGGTTTGAACACATACTTTTGCCAATATGTGTTGCATTGTATTGCCAATATGTGTTGCCAATATGCTTGAACACATTTTATACTCTCTTGCAGTATATTGAGGAGATGCTGCAAAAGGTTAAACAAGAAGAAAGGCTCCAATTATCATGTGAATCTCCTGATCACTCTTCCAAGTACATGAATATAGACGGCTGGTCTTCTGATCAACAAGAGTAGTTGCCATCTAGTGATGAGAAGCTCCATGCTGAAAATGCTCTGTGGGAAACTATTCTTCCTACATCACGCAGACTAATTAGTGATGATGCTACTGAATTAGCGAGTAGCATGACATGCCTGAAACCAACAAAGAGTGAAGATCTTCATATGGAGTAGTCTACAGCCAAGAGAGTTAGAAAGCCAACTAGATGGTACATCGAAGAATTATCAGAAGTTGAGACCAGAGAGTGCAGTGGGAGACTGATTTCTTCTGTTAAATGTTTGGAACATGGTCAGTCCTCTCCAAAATCACGGATCAGACTTGTCCAAGATGTTGGTTTGGCTAGAACAACTTTTGTCACTAGGCAGGACTCTCTTTTGTCCAAGTATTTTCGTACAGTGGCGACTGTGCGATTCATTTACTTAAATGGTGATGCAAATTCACTTCCTTATTATTATTATTATTATTATTATTATTATTATTATTATTATTATTATTATTATTATTATTGTTAAAATAAGTAGAACTAAATGTGACTGAATTTTCACATAGTATGGTATATACTGGATTTTGTCATCAGTTTTAAAATGCATATCAACCTCCTTGCTTTGTGTAATTGTTGTACTTCTTCTTCTTCTTCTTCTTCTTTGTCTATTTTTCCCTTTGACAAATCTTGAATTTTAGATTGTGTAGGTGTATTGTTCCACAATTTTCGTGTCTTATACCTATTACCTGTAATTTGATCTGCATGCACTGGTTTTGGTATTTTTTTTTTTTGTAATTGTTAAACTGCTTATAAAGATGTAATTGTTTGAACTACTTTGAATCCTCTATGGGTAATATTGACTGTGGGAAGTTTCATTCAGGAAACATTCTTTTCTTTCAGGAGTTAGTCCTAGTAAGGAGTGGAAACCGAAGCCGATTAACCCTAATATTGTTCAATCCTCAACTGAGGTTGCACCCATCACAGTAGAAGTCAGTGCTCACCACTATCTGCGACAAAAAGCCGAGACCCGCAGGTAACATCGAAGCCGCAAAAAAAGCTAGAGGATTTTCATTTCTCGACAGACAACATGTCATCATTCCGATCCATCTTCATGTCCCCGAAGCTGAGAGAAGTGGATTGAGTTTTGGAAGCTTTGATGCTAGTTTTGGGCTGAATGCAAGCTTCACAAATGGCCCAGATACCGACAAGAGCCCTACACCTTTGTCTGAGTCGTCTCAGGTGATCGAAGAGTCAGCTGAGGAGCCTTCTTCAAGGTCTGAAACTTTTTCCCACCTATTATCATTTTTTCTATCATGTGTAGTGTACTTTAGCTCTTTTGGCTCCATCCTATTTGAAGGGATATTTGTTCATCTTTCAGCTCTTTTGAGAGCTAGATTCTGAAAGACCAAATGTCCTGAGAATTGTAGATTGATTATGGGTTTTGAAAGACCTGATCGATGTCGGTTTAGATGCAACTGTATAAGATAGGTCCTATTGCAATTCTAATGCAAAGTATGAGTATTTTAAGTCTTGACAAGAGAATATCGGCAATAATTTCCCAAATTGTGGCAGTTAGGTATAATTTCCCAACCACCAAATACTAATGCAAATATTTAATCACGAATACTAACATTCCAAACTAGGATCCTGAATACCTCATCTATTTTGCCACAATTTTATATTCTTCATCGATTCGTAACTTCCAACAGTCAGATGGGGCTTAAACTTAAATATTTCCATATTAATACAACATTCTAGTTAGCAGGAAAGCAGTCTCAACTAATAATACAAATGAGCATTTCTAGATCCTCCCCCCCCCCCCCCCCCCCCCCTTCCAAAAAAAAAAAAAAAAGGTAACTTATCTAAAAATCTCTCCTAGCACATATGAATACCCAAATATACTCTTTGAATAAACCCTAAACTATGCTTTCCTGATCCATCTGCTCATGTTATTAAATTGCCCAACTAGTGATTTAAGAAGCTTACCAAGTTGTGCTTCAATCAGTTCTTTGTGCCAGCCTTGTAGTTGAATTTGCCTCGGGAGCATGCATTTCATGCTTACACATACCTTGCATCATGTACATTAATATTGATTATCAAACTAAATTATCAATTCTGAGTGTGTTTGTTATGTTCTCCTTTGCTTTAAAGAATGTATCCTACTTATATCTTTGCCTGTTCAGTTATGAGCACTGGTAGCCCATTCTTCTAGACGATTGCAAATTTCACAGCTTTAAGCAATTTTATGCTTGTTGACATGTCCTGTGATGTTTCACCAGAACCTGATTGCCCATAGATGAAAATTACAAAAATATAATATCAAGTGGTTGTGGTTATGAAGCCCATATCCTGTGTAAGGATCTATAGCAAAACTGGTTTCTTACTCGTACTCTTTCATGATTTTCTTTGGCTCTACATTGTAGCAATTCATTAATTGAGCTCATGATTCTGATTTGGCAATGTCTCGCATGTCCCAGATCACTCACAATCACCTATAGGAAATTAAATATGTTTTCTTATTGTAAGACTTCTGTTGATATGTGAAGTAAGTCAGTTTCTTGTAAGACAGAGTAGATGATCTTTGGTCTGAAGATGATGTATAGCTTCCTCAGGTCCTGGGTTCAAAAAATGGGGATTATAGTTTGGTGACCCAGAGGCCGGATCATTGGTCTGATTGGTGTCACTGTGAATGGTCCATGCCCCAAAAACCTCAGATTGGAAGATCATAGTTATCCGGTCTTTGGTGCCTTTTCTGTTGAATGAAGGTTGTTGCTATATGTTTTCTTAACCATCTACTTTCAGGCTAGTGAATGTAGGGTTATGATTGTCCCTTCAGTGGTATTTAGGGGCACAGTCCATCCCACTCTTAGGCCCTTGTGATCAAAGTTCTGGATTACTGAATGAGAGGTTGAAACTCGGGGCCCTAGATTACTCTACATACCCGGGATCTGGAATCATGTAATTCCACTTCTAGTTATCGAACAGAAAGATTAAAAAAACCTGGGATTATTGTTTTCAAAATTTGCAAGTATAGTTATAATTTCTTAATATGATTTCAATCCCTTACCATTTCTATATATCCATGTGACTAAAAGCAATTCAGACTTTAGAGTGAGAAAGATATAAAGCATGAACACAGGGCAATTCAGACTTCATTGCGGGTGATTGTGTGCGTCCACAAGAAATAGTCTTGCCTCAAAATGGGGCAGGGACCACCTTGACCCAATAAAAAAATTGTACCTGTTTGGAGAAATAGTGTCCTTTCTGTCTTTTAAGGCTTCAATAAATTTTGTGACTCAGTTTTTCTTTGTTCTAACTTCGATGCAGTATATGCAATCTGGAATATTTGTGCTCCTGTTGCCTTTGGTACAAGAGTATAATTTGAACAATTATGAGGATGTCTTTGTTACTGTTGACCTTCTTTGTCGGATGGTGTTGTTCAACAAGGTAATTTCTGATACATATTGCTTCTTAACATCTTCATCTTTTTTGTATAACTTCTTCACTGAAATCTCCCTTTCAATATCTTTTCTGTATAAATTTGTTGGCTTGCAGGACATCAACTCTCTCCTAACAAAAAGGGAGAATCTTCCCATGGTGGGGCTGATTTTGTAGCCATGGACACAAAGAAGAGGGGTGGGAAGGTGGGCCAGAAGCAGCCAATTCATAGGAAATCCATTAATGCATTTGGGCAGAGGACATCACAGTATAGAGGTGTTACAAGGTCAGTGAATGATGCAAAATTTAATATTGTCCATTAAAATTTAAAAATTCTTTGAATTTCTTCAATAGTTGTGCTATTGATGATCATGTGTATTCTGCTACTAGTGATTGTTTCTTTTGAGCTTTGTTGAATGTAACAGATTATTTGCAACATTTATTGACTTGCCTTTTTTGGTTGGATTCTACATGTAGGATGTTATATGTAGTTTCATTTTTTTCCTACATGACTTGCCTTTTTTGGTTGGATTCACCTACTTCCACATGTAGAATGTTATATGTAGTTTCATCTTTTTTCTGCATGACTTGCATTTTTTTGGTTGGATTCACCTACTCATGATTGGTGCTTTTAAAGAAATGTTCTACTAATGTTCTTGATTCTATTTGTAGGTTGCAGAGTCTCTGGGGCATGTTGTTCTTGGATGGTGCTCTGTCCCAACTGATAATACAGGCATGGGCAAGTCTGCTCTTCAAATAGAACCTGTCATCGAACAAGTGTTCCTTACTCCAAGTCCAAGGTCAAGTTCTGATTTCGAACAACAGATGTACGGTCCTGATAGATGATCAGCACTTTAACTAGTACAAATAAAACTATGTATATGGGCAGATTTGCATGCACTTCTAGTTCATAAAATTATTTCTCAACCAACCTCTGTATAAATATGAGAGTAGGCAGAAAACTCTCCACCCCCTGAGAGGGAGAGGGGGAGGGAGAGAAACGTTGCTGTTAATGTTCTGTTATTCATGGTGCTTCATCCTCAACCGTTCGTGAGGGCAATGTATACTTCACAAGGTATGTATTTTTTATAAGTGGTAATGGACTGGGTTAGGCTGTTGGATTTCATCAGGTCCATGTGGGGCCAGGCAAGTGACATAAGACCATGCCAAGTTCTTGCAAAATTTTCTAAGTGAGCATAAGCTTATTTATATTATTTTAATAGGCGGTCTTAGGGTTATAGCAGAAGAACCGGTACAAAATCTAAAACGGGTTATCTTTTTACATGTTTGGATCGGCTCCGGTAGGTCTAGACCCACATTGCCACTCAAACCATTTTTGTAACTTTGAATAATCTTTACATGATTAGTGAAAAATGCATCTAGTTGATTGCTAGAGTTATAATACGCCTGGTTGAATTTGGTTGCTTGCTTAGACAGTCCTGTTAATCGAGCTGAAGTGTTAATAAAGTCCAGAACACCCGGTGATACTTTGCAAAAATCACATTCGTCATAGCCATTGCTTATGATGGTCACTGGCAAGTAGATTAGAAATATTATTTATTGGACTTTTTTTTTGTTTTTTTTTATGATCATGACCGTCCAAAGTATTAGTGGCTAACGAATGATTATTATAATAGTCAGAATGGTGTGAGGTGTACTAGTATCATATGAAATCCGTGTTGGACCAAATGGACGGTCTAGATTGATAGGCTGGCTATCTAAGTGGGAAGCGGATTTCGAACAACAGGTGTGATTGATCTCCATTAGTTATAATCCCTTTTAGCTTCTCTCTGGTGCGACTCCAATTTTCTACCATCGATCATACATGAGTGGCCGTATATGGACTTCTAACCGAGTAAAGTGGAGCAAGAGTAAACAAATATGAGATTATAACTGTTAAATTAACTCTTTGTACCGCACATTTCGCATTGGTAAAGAGATGGTGTGCCTGCCACTAACCGAGCACCAAATGGATGAACTTTTCATGAGATCCACACTGTTCATTAGGTCAGTTGCCTCATGTTCACCGTAGAATCCAAAAACTATAATGATCAAGACTCAGGTAGGCCTCAACGAATGAACAATGGGAACGGGCAAGCCAAAGTGGGAGCAAGAGTAAGGATCCTAAACCAATGAAAGTTGTTGTCGTTGTCGTCAAGTGTTAGCCGTCCAAAGCTGGGCCCATAACATGAATGGTCCGAAATTTACTTTTGGTGGTTTAAAATTGTTTTTAAAATTCCATCCTAAAATCTGACCGTTGGCAACATTAGCAAGCATTCAAATCAGTATCTTAAATTTTGTTTCCAAAATGTGACCGTTGGCACCAAATCGGTTTAAAACCGTTCCTTAAACGGTACCCAAAACGGTTTTGAACCGTTCCTGATTTTCTGCGACGCCTCTTTTAAGAACGGTATTGAACCGTTCCTGAATCATTTAGGAGCGGTTTAGAACCGTTCCTGAATGACGATTTTGGTGTAGTGTCGGTTCTTCTTTGATTTATTTCAACTCATCTTTAAAAATTACAAAATAAAAATAAAAAATAAAAGTCAAACAAGTAACGCAAATTGACAAACTAACTGGTTATGTAAAGAGCTAGGAATGAGGCTTGAATATAACAGTCAAGACAAATATAAAACTGGCATAATAGAAAAGAATTCATAGTGTTTATAGTGAACTAGTCTTGTTTCCTCCTAAAAACAGAATCTTTAGCTGTGTTGAGAGATTAGCAATGGAGCTGGGCAATTCATCCTCTAAATTATTAGTAGTTGCACCTATAGCTTTTAGACGGGTACTGTTAGTAAGTGAATTGAGGAAGCTTGGGTCATCACCTTCTCTGCTTCCAAGCTGATTTTTCTTGATATGGAAATGGTAGAGACTCGAAAGACTTCCTAGATTCAAAGGCACATGTCCACTAAAATTGTTGGAGTTAAAATCAACTAATTCGAGACTTGAAGCATTGGACAATGAAATTGGCAGCCTTCCAGTGAATTGGTTTATAGCTACAGAAATCTGTTGCAGGTGTGGAACACAAGGCCTAGGTTGGGGGGAATGCTTCCATGTATTTAAACCAAATCCCTCTCCGTTCCAAAATCATGATTTTGGTGTAGTGACATGAATCAAAATGCTACTGCAACACAACGAAAACCTGTGTAAGTGCATCAACCATGTAGAAATGTGCTCTGAATGAAGAAGAATCAATAGCTCGAGCTCTGTCGCAATCTCTAATAGCCATATGAACATCATTTTTCTACTTCCTCTGGAAAGAATGATCAAATTTAGTAAATGTTGAACGTATTGGGTTTTTACAATTAGCAACTTGGGTTTCTAACGAACCTTAAGAAACAATGCTGCTCGAGTACATAAGCAGTCATGCTTAAGTTTGGTTCCAATTTCTGGATCATTTCCATCAAGTACTTCACTACATGCTTCAATTACATATGAGTAGTTTGGCCCTTCCAAGGATTTTTCAGTAGCTTGAACCAATTCATAGCTCTTCCTAAGCTGGGGAAAAAAAACATATTAGTGAAAATACTTTGTCAATAGACAAATTTAGCCAGCTGAAGTTTCTAATTAGATTTAAATTTAGGACAACACAAAATGCGGACCCTGCTAGAAGTATGACTGTCATGGGGAGCACCAGTTGGCAAAAGAATGGGTTGTGATGGGCTTGGTTCTGGTCCACTGTGGAGAGGATCAAGATCCATTTGCTTCACAACATCGCCTACTCTGTATCTCATGCTACTCTCACCACCTACAAGTTACAAAGACAAGGTTCACATAACCAGCGAATAAGCAAGCAGATAAAATTGAAGCTGAACAAATGAAACAATATTCTAATCCATTTAACTGTCCACAGTTACAGAAATCGACACACACTACCAATGCCATCTAAACACCTTTAATATCCTGCATCCATCAAGATCCTAGAATCAGGTGGTAGCTGCAAGGATGATGGACAGTTTGCTTGTCAGTTGGGCCACAACTCATTTGAAAGGCCTGCTTTGACTCCCAAATGAGGGTTCAGACCCATTATCTACTCACAAAATCAGCAAGAACAGAAACATGATCACAATCCAAAGCTTGATACTCTGGCAAGAACGTGGTGGATGATGCACAGGCACCTAGAAATTGCATTGTTGACATACAACTAAGTCAGATAAATGATTAGGAAATACATATAATAGATGATTAAGAAACACATAGACCATGGTTTTTTTGTTTTTAACAGATCTGATCTAAAAGCTTAGAATGACAACACTCCGAGCTAAAGATATGATGGCGCTGGAGCAGATTTTTTAGGAAAGCCCTAATCTGTTTATCTACAGATCTAGATAACAGGGAGACTTAATTTCTTTTTTTTTTTTTTTTTTTTTGGGGGGGGGGGGGGGGGGGAGATCTTGTTCCAAAGTACTAAGATCTCGAACCTATTTCACCTAAACTCCTTATCCTTCTGATTTACAGAAAAGCAACCAAATTTCAAAGATTATATCCTCTCGGTAATCAGGATTTGCGATCTAGGGCTTAGGAAGACCCTATGATTCAGAGAGTTGAGATTGAATTGTGATTAATAAAACGAGATCTGAACCTTCACTAACCTTATTATCAATTTCCACAACTGATTCGAATAGAAACGCTGAAATTTCAACAATTTGCAGATCTGGAAGATCTAGAGTGAGGGAGAGAGAGAGAGAGAGAGAGAGAGAGAGAGAGAGAGAGAGAGAGAGATCAAGTGTGAGGGAGCGGGAGAGGGAAATCAGGCATGAGGGAGCGGGAGAAAAGGAGAGTAGCCCTTTACAACGTCTCTTCTTCTGTGTGTAGCCCACACATGAGCATGATATGAGGGGACCGTGCAACAAAGACACTGTGAGCCCCACTATAATGGCTGCATCACATCCGCTTTATGTTACAGTGTCAGCCCATAAAATAAGGCAGATCTAAAGCTCAAGTGGGCCACAACATAGGAAAAAGTGGGCATTATTGCACACTATCGAAACCTGACTCTCTTTCTTTCTGCATGTAGCCGCACCCTTAAAAAAAAAAAAAAAAAAAAAAAAAAAAAAAAAAAACTAATCATAGTATAGAAGAACAATGATGACGAACTTTGCTTTTGTTCACAACATCTAATGAGCATATACCAGCTAAAACTGAAATGAAATACTAATTGTTGGCATTATATTTCATAGACAGCCCAAATAAGTAGACATGTATGTGAAAATTTATATGCACATGCCAGTTGAAACTGAAAGAAAAGACTTATTGCTCGCATTATATTTCAAAGACTACTGCCTAATAGCCTAGTGGAAGAAAAAGCATCACTTTGGATGAAAGGTGTTACCTTGCAGAGATGGTGCATGAGAGTCATGTTGCTATTAAGGGCACGTGTGTCAGTAAGTTTAAGAGTTGGCAATTATCATTAGTTTGGTTTCTAGAAAGCTTTGTCAAAGAAATGTACTTACCAAAGATCACATGAATCATAAGCAATTAACGTGTCAAGAGTTAAACCTTCCTCAATTTTCACCAGTCTACTTCTTAACTTGCAACCATCACCATCCAAACAGATAACTGCCTACAAGTTAATAGTTATATAAAAATCAATGGTAGACAATGATTTTCCATTCTGGATACCTCCACCAAATATCACAGAACTTCAACTGCTAAAAAAAATTACATTCTTTGTATTAACTCCAAGTTAGAACAAGAACAAATGTAATGTTAATCTGTTGTATGACTATTCTATACCTACATTCTTTTGGTCATATATTGGCTCTTATAGTTAAAACAAATAAATAAATAAATAAATAAATAAATAAAATTTTTAAAAGAGAGAGAAGAAGAAAAGCAACAATATTCTAACGTTGAATAGAACTACTTCCAAGTTTCCACTCAAGATTGAAGGGCAGTTTGAATTTTGTCCTAGTGTGTTACCTTGTCAACATAATGGATAAACTTGTCCATTTGTTTGAACCAAGATTCAACATATTGGTACTGAAAATCATCACCCATTGTCCACGTGATGTGATTTGTACGTGTCACATTTGCCTGTTAATCAAAGCTAAATAAAATGCATGGGCTGCATTGTACTCTTATCAAAAACCACTAGGACACTTCATATGAAGAGTACACAAAATTCTTACTTGAGTCCTAGCAGCATCAATGAAATCATTTATGCATTGTTCAACATTGTAGTCATATAGACGAGAATCATCCTACAATTGTTCCATGATAGCAATGAGGAGATACAGTTATAACAAAATCTAGATGAGTACATGAGAACTGCCATAAGAAGTAGGTACCTGTATAGGTGAAGATTCATCATTGACTTCAAAATGGAAACCATTTGGAGGACTAAAATGAACAGGAAAGGCACTTGTGAAAATCTGGTGGTTGGACAACATGATATGTCAGCAAACTATAGAAATTTAAAATAATAAATAAATAACAGAACAAGAACTTGAAGTTTCATTCCTGAGAAGAAGAACCAAAAGTCTTTGAAACCATTTTTCAGTTTCCCCAACAATGCATGGGTATAGATTTCCATAAAAAGATTATAAAGATTGTAAAACAGAGCAAATTCATATGTATTATTCTGAACTCCAAAATTGGGCACTTATGTATTGTACTGGCAACGAGCTATTTCACATCCATGTGACAAACCATTGTAATACTTCAAAGAACCAAGTTCAGGCTTGAATCCTACTTTAAGTTCGTGAATGTCATTAACAACAGATTAAGACCACATACAGTGAAGAGTAGAAACAAGAAACTATATGCAAAAAACTGCTTTGTGCTTTGTACAATTTACCAATAAGAGAAATATGCTCAGCTGCAAATAGTAATCAATCAGTTCAATCAAGTCAAAGATAACCC
This sequence comes from Magnolia changhungtana, assembly GCA_030180095.1. Lineage (NCBI taxonomy): Eukaryota > Viridiplantae > Streptophyta > Magnoliopsida > Magnoliales > Magnoliaceae > Magnolia > Magnolia changhungtana. The sequence continues at coordinate 89,435 of JASAUF010000036.1, read as the reverse complement.
CTCAATATATTTCACAAAAGCAGCTCTATTTCAAGTTGAAAATGTCATATATGAGCCATCATTTTTAATTGAGCACGACGTTGAGAATTCTTCAGAAAAGACAACAGAAAACATAATAATAAAGAGATCTTGGAGCTCAGCTTCAGTTGGATTTTGCCAAAGAGATCTCATCATAGTACACACAGTTCTTTGGTAGTGATGCAGCCTACATTAAAGAACATCAAATTTATATTAGCAAAATACTTGTGTTGCAATTATAATTCAAATACCACACAACTACATTTTACCTGTTGATGCAAAAGTCTCGATAGCAATAAAAATAAAAAATAAAAATCACTCTTCTTCATTCAATATGTCTCCAGTTGAACACTTGCCAAATGTGGCACTTGTCTAGTTTCAAAACATCAATGTTTCATATCAAAGGTACTTCAATAAATACAAAACATGTGACATGATGCATTCAGATGACATTTGGAACCATGGCATCTGGCAAGAAAAAGATCACAGGCATAAATGATAGTGAAATTTGAACTATGTGTGCATATGTTTCTCTTATTTTTGTAATACCATAACCAGAACCAGAGAAAAAAAAGACAAAAAATGAATATTGTATGCAGACAAAAACTACCCCAAAGTGCAGTGTCAGAGAGTATCCACAACCAAGACCCAAGATAGTTTCCAGCCATATAGAGTAAAATAGATCTAATTAAGATCAGGAGACCAAAAGAAAACTCTGAAAGAACTCATCAACAACTAGCTAGTATCACTTGTATTGACTCATAAGTAACAGGTTGGCAGTGACTTTTCTGAGAAAACTAAACCTAAACTGGGCATCTCTTGAAATTTTAACTTCTATCAGTTTTTCCAGAAGGCATAGCTGATAACATTAGTTAACTTGCAGAAAATAACAGTCATATCAAACATATCTAACTCATTTGAAACTTTCATATAATGAAAAAAAAAAAAAAACCATTTACAACCATAACCTAATACCCACCTAGAATGCAGAGCACCACACATCTTTTCGGGAACTTTTGGACTGTAGAAGCTATATGAGTAATGATCTCTATAACCTATTGTTGAAACTGCATTCATTCACGAGAATTTGACTACACTGCTATACATAAAATATTAAAAATAAAGGACAAAATGAAAGGATGAAGTACCTGAACATTTTTAAGTGGCACACAAATAGGCCCTAACTGATTGTGTTGCCGAATTTTCCTCAGAAGTCCAAACTTTGTAAACATTTTGATATTGGAGCATATAATAGATGAAAAAGAAAACTAAGGACTACATTCGAAATAGGAAGGAGCTCCAATCAGCTTCTTCAGCTCTTCTCCCTTCAGTATAAAATAAAAATACTAGCAAAATGTATTAAACATCTTAAGGAGATGGAACCCAAACAAAAGGATGTGATAGCCAATCATAGAAAAACAGTGGCTGTACCAACATGGTAACATTCCTGGTGCTAGTTTCACCATGGCCCTTGCAATGGTGTAGTGTATATCAGTGAGATCAAGATTAATAACATGAGATGCAAGCAATAAAAAGATAAACAAAATGAGTAGCTATTGCAAAAAAACTCCAGGGTCCAAGTCCATCCACTTCAAAAAATATATATACCTTCTACACCTACATCAGCTTGCTAGTGTATTGCAGTCCTGGTGCTAGTTTTGCCATGGCCCTTGTAATGGAAAAATAGTTTAAATAAGCTTTTCCCAAAGAATGATACTAATCACAAGAAGAAAATTAAAAAGTTGAATTTTATTACCAAGCCTCACATCCATTACTTCATCCATTCAAGATGGGACATGAGTGGTGAAACGGATGGATTATCTAGTCCATCAAAAAATAGTTTAGATAAGTTTTTCCCAAAAAATGCAAATAAGAAAGGAAGACATTCTTGTACCTGTGTCATTACATCATCCATTACCAACATTTGTATCTTACTCAACAATTCAACAATGTACATGTAAAAAAACAGGAGACAATGTCTGGTTAAAGGCATGACTTGTTAGTGAAATTTTTTTTTTTTAAAATGAAAAAGGTAAAACAATATTGTTGAGAGCAAGTGTATAGAAATATAGTTATAATAAAACAGATCATACAAGGTTTCCTAGAGTAATATGTATCAGCTTTTCAGGACAAAATAGACCAAGCATGTTTGACCAATTGGACTGAACCACTAACAAAATCTGGTTGAGGTTCATTTTCGGTTTAGATTTTCAAACTCAACAAACGCAACTGCAGCTACAAGATATCAATTCCAGAAATGAAAATAGAAAGACCGGTTGACAAGAGATTCAATACCCTCGTACAAGGCCAACTAATAACATTTTTTTGGAAAGATGATGAAAATTTTATTGGGAGCACAAAAGGCTCAAAAAGCAAAACAAAAGAATTATGACTAGTCAAATATTACAGGCCATGTCTTTAATCATTAGAATCCAACACTGTCAAACATTACAGGAACCTTAAAGATGACAAAACTTGTTAAAGACTCATGCTAAAGATTTTCTGAAACATTGGAAGCAAATACTAAGGTGTGGAAACGTTCTTCTTTGGAAACTTCTCTTTCACATTGTTCTTGGTGCTCTTGTGGCACCTAGGTATGAGGTTTCACTTCTTGCGAAGGTTTAGGGCAATAACAAGCGATTAGTCAGATGCAATGTTCTAAAAGCCATATCAGATCTGTAATCATAAATTGCAAGATCCTAAGTATTGGAGTCAGCCATATCAGATCTGTAATCATAATGCCATGTTCTAAAAGCATTAACATCTTCAGTTCTGCTACAACCATCACCATTGGAGTTCTACTATAATAGAGAGCATTCATTCATACTTGCCATCGATTCCCTTCAAGAAATTGAAATGCGTGCGAACGTTTTCACCATCAAATGCTGATCTCAAAGGTATTTCCATGCAAAAAATCGTAGCATTTATAGCTCGCAATGCCAGACTGAAAGCACGTTTTGAAGTAGATAAAACCCTAGGATTTCTCGCTGCTTTTCCTCCTCCAAACGCCAGCTTTTGTCGCTTTTCTAAGAAAAATCTCAAAGGCTGTTTGGATGAACTCTTCTGTACTCCACCTCAAAGAAATTCCTTATCAGCTCTCTCTCATGTGCATGCGAGAGGCATGCATACCTTTTAATCTAGGGAAAAACATCGGAATCTGTTGAAAACAACTTGTATTTTGGTATCTCGATGTTAGACGCTGAAATCTCTGCCTATCAACTATCTTCTTGCAGGGAATCGAATCAAATGTAGATCAAATCGACTTGGAAAAGCTTAGAATGCTGAAATCGTAGAGTAATGCGTAGTTTTCAGCTCGAGAAAAAGCAGTAAAACCCTAAAATTTTCAGGGAAAAGGAGAATGAAAGAATAGGCGTTTGTTTCCAGAGAGGAGATTCAATGGATTTCACAGTCCGAATAGTAAAAGAAAATCCGGGAAAATCTATGCCGTAAAAGGAAATACGAGATCGGGAGAGGAAGAGGGAGATTGAGATCAAGATCAGGAGAGGAAGATACGGAGAGGAAGGTCGTGTGACAATGCGAAAGAGGGTTTCAGCCCAAAAAAAAAAGGTGAAATGGATTCGGTAGTCTGCAGTAAATAAAAACTACTGTGCCTCTAGGGCTGTGTGGGGTCCAGCGAGGTCTCCAAAACAAATCCAATCCGTCCATCTATTTTAAAATATAACAATAGAACATAATCCTAAAAATTAGGAATATCCAAAACGCAAGTGGGACACACCAACAAAATATCAAAAATAACAATGGTGGTTGTTAAAACAGGTACAAATTTGAACACGGTTTATAACCGTTTCAAATTAGACCCGGCTTAGAGCCGTTTTCAAACCAAAACCCCAGCCGTTCTTATCCAGCGATTTTGGTGTAGTGTGCCCCCAAGATCATCAACCCCATTCTCCTATATGTCCAGCTCAGTCAAATTCCTGTAACCCATATCAAATTTCAGGATCTTCGACAAATAGCGTTAACTAGCAAATAAAAAATAAAAAATCTTATCGATTGTTTATTGGTTTTCCTAAAACACTTGGTAAGGAGTCAATCATCCTTGTTTATGCATTGCGTCTTATTGATTCCATCGATGGATCCCTTCTATATTGTCTTTCTTTATTTAATATGCCCATTAAAATATTTCTAAGAAAAATGCTAATCCATGTGCCAATGTGACATGCTAGTGGAAGCTTGAAGCCATCTTGAGACTCTTGAAACTTAATAAATAAGCCCATGCAGCACACTGGGATGAAACTGAGGTTATCTATAAGCCCATTTACGGCCTGGCTGGCCAGATGTGCTTCTTGTCTCATACATGCATACCTACCACATCCTTATGTGAAATCATGCACAAAACAGTTGGGTGCTTCCTGCATTCAGAAAAGACATGCAAGAAAGTCTTGTTTAATTAGAATCATTCAATTGATAGTGTAAAAAATTTCTACTAGAATTTCCTATTAGAATTTCTTTTAATAGGTAATCTAGGTTCGAGCCATATGCCTCAATGTTGAAATGACCATGACCTGCCATTGAGCTACATGTTTGAGCCCTCATCGAGCATATGAGAAACAGGGCTTTCCTACAAAGACAGAGTTTAAACTAGGTCCCGGGCCTAGCGAAACCAAGTTGATGCTGTAAACTAAAGAGTCAACAGTGAGCTTTTGGGCATTACATTCAGCAAATACAATCGTGAGGAATGAAAAATAGATCCCAGTTTTGGTTTCCATGAAATTACAGATAGAAAATTGGAATTTCTAGCAGGAATTGTTAAAAAACAATATGATCATTGTGAACCACGACAAGTTGTACAATCTCAATATCAAACAAAAGCTTACCTTGAACTGTCTAAAATAGGTATTTTTGGGACCTTTGGCCAGAGGTAGAGGCGTGCAACCTGTTCTTTGATAAATTTCGTGACAAAGATCATTACAAAAACAGTTAGTTTAAGACACTTCTAAAGTATTGTGCTTTCACTTGCTATGTTTGTAGGACCTTAAAATAAAATTAAATGATGTACAAGATTTTTAGCAAATCCACTTTGAAAAGCAAAAATAAAGCCACATAGACATGGCCAATACAATAGGATACGTTGGTACCTGGCCAATAGGGAACCCTGGTGGTGAATGAAAAATAATTAAAATAAAAAGAAAGCAGAGGCACTTTAAGATGGCCATAGCTTTTTCCAGAAACAGCAAATCAATGGGTAGATTGCAAATCCAAGGCCTCAAATAAGAGAAGCCAATTTCTCAACAAGGCAAAGATAGAAACTCGCCTACCTCCCAACACCCCAATCAAGACAAGGAATAAAGAGAGAAGAAGGAATAACTTTTTCATGAAGCACTTACATATATGAATGAATACATTACAGGAACACCCAATATCCTTTGATCAAAAAATGATTTTGAAACATAAAAGCTAAGCTTGAGATAGATCTCTATAAAAGATAAAGAAACCAAGTCATTTCTAGGAGACTTAATATAACTGATTCAAATTTCAACCATGTAGCACAATGGCTACCAGGCGAGACATGCTAATCCATGTGCCAATTGCAGAAAGAAGATTTTCATTCTGGCACAATCTCTCACGTGAGTTCGGTGTTCCACCTTTATATGACGATTCATACTGTTGACATCATTGGACCCACTTTAGGTGGCCCATGAACGAAAAGTGCTCCCACCAGATGAGAAAACTCATCACCTAAACATTTCGATGGCCATGTTGGAAAGAAAATACAAAGAACGATCAAATGGATGGATTTAATGGTATGGAATCTTCCAACCTGTGGCAAGTTACGCATAGATCATTACCTAAAGTAGATCCCGTCATATCAACTGCTTGGACCGCTGAACAAAAAATAACAAGAAAGAGTGCGCATCGTTTCCTTGATACCATCATTACTATACTTTTTTTTAAAAAAAAGTTACAAATTCATTTAACATCTCAAGGATTGCTTTAGAAGCCTATCTTACCTGGGTGTGGATGCGGGTGTTGGGTAACAGTACAACTTGAGGCAAGAGACTCACTTGAACCCAAATCACTGCATTTAATAATTAATATCTTCTAACTAATCGAAGCTCTGCCTGGAAGCAATATGTGCTTGCCAGTCCCAACTCGGGATAAAGGAAAGGGTTGATGTAAGGTGAGTAGCGGTAGTAAAAAGTTTACCATGCAATCACAAGAATTCCTGTTCTGAACATGATTCGCGAAACAAGTTACACAAAGACAACCCCATATAGTGTGGAGAAGGCTATGTTGATGATCATATTACTAACATATTTTGTTAAATTATAATTTTAGTTATTATTTTAATATAAATTATTTGGATATGGTGGCCATTTCGAGATAGATCTAATACCCACATTGCATGATATTGGACACAGTGTACGAGCATTGCACAACAACCATGTCAAGAAAAGATTATGATTATGATTTGTTTATCCAATTGCCAACATATCTAATGCCTATCTGACCTAAACATGACCATTTCATAGCTCTTAGTATACCAACTGTAATGTCGTTTCCATTGAAACTTCAAAGATCGCCTTAAATTACAGTAAATTAAGTCGAGAGTTGTTGCAGGTTATTTATTTATTAATTTTTAGAAAATGGTTTTAGATTTTATTTCATAAAAAAATGATTTAAACTTATGAAAATAGAATTTGAAATTTGTTCCATACCGTGTAAAACCCTTGGCTAGAACATTTGGATGGTACGGCCATTTGATTCCTCAGTTATAGTGTACAGAACCATCTGATATGTATACTAGAGCGAAGGGTTGGTCTAATTGAGGTGGCCTATACATAAATCTTGTGTTCAGCCACAGGTAACATTCTCAAGGGAGCTTTTAAGATCGACATGAAACCAGATCTAGATTTTCTGCTATCTTTTTTTTTATTATTTTTATTATTTTTTTATTTTTTTATAGAACCAATTAGAATCATTAAAGAAAAAAAGAGGATGTTGTATCTACAGTTGGAGGCAGAATTCCCGATATAAAGATTTTCCTCTATCTTTTGGCTCCAAATGACCATCAGGATCCCTTCTCATAACAAGAAATTTTGTTAATCTTCTGTTGTGAAAAATCATACCAGCAGCTACAAAATTAGTCTAAGAGAGCAAAATGGCTATGAAATCGGTCATGTCTTTGGGTAAAGCTTGTACCCTAGACACTTTGATAGAAATGTTTATTCATTTTTGACTCTTTAGTGTTAATTGTACATCACGTGGAGATGTTGTATCTATAACATGGCTTTTGTTAACTTGGGTAGTATTGTTAAAGGCAAAATCATTAAGGAAATTGGTTTTTTAGGCTTTGAAATGAATGTACAAGAATGGAAGAGTATATGAAGATCACCGTTGTGCTTTATTTCTGAGTTCCCCCATAAATACTGAGCTGAATAGTCCTAGACTGGTTCTACTTGTATTAATTTGGCGTGATGGAAAGTATCATGTGGAAACTATAGAAAAATCCACAGTCAACCATCAGTCGTTGCATTTCATTGTATTATAAATTCTTTCCTAAGTTGACTAGTAATGCTTCCATGTTTTATTTCCCCCCCAGTGCATAAAGCACATTGATTTTCTTAACAGTTGACTAATAGGTGTTCTATTTTCTTAAGCTGCCTCTTCAGGACATGCTTCATATAGTTTACCATGCAATCAAGAAAAGATTATGATTATGATTTGTTTATCCAATGTGAAGAATTTTTTCTTTAAAAAGAAAAAGAAAACCACATGTTGCTTATAGAACTCAAATCAAATAGAAATAATTTATCACAAAAATGTAAAAGAATCAAATCGGGAAATCTTGCTTTAGACATGATTCCAATACCTCCCTATTTTGTTGTAAAAAAGCAGCTCAGAGAATGTGCAGCAAATTATGATAAGAACCATAAATTAGCTCCATTTTCAACAATTCTAGAGTATAACTTTACATTGTAAATGAGGATGAGTTAACATCAGAGAATCACCCATTTCTCCAAATCTAACAAAACATGCATTCATAAGAAAAAAAAACCAAATATCAAAAGAATTAGAAGGGAAACCCCAATCTAATGAACAGATCTAGGGAAGTTTCAATTGAGAATCCAAAGCTAACCATCTCAACAATTTTTTTTTATTTAAAAAAAAAAAAAACTAAATGAAAGAACTCAGCTCGGATATCTATGAACTGACAAATCGGAGCATTGTAATTTCAAAGATTGTTCATCGAAATGCCATCAAATTTTTACGTCTCTGTCCCAACAGAAATAATAAGAACCAGAAATTAAATAATAAAAACCATGATTTCTTCAAAATACCTGAATTAGGACTTTCAACAGAAACCCTAGAATCTCATACAAAGCTTCGATTTTCTAGCAATGTCATTGCTCAAAGATATCTCAAAAGGAAGCCTCCAAGAGCTCGGATTTTCTCAATTATCCCAACATGAAACTTGCCAAAACCCTGAGATCTCTACCATCATTTTCCTCTGCGCATGAGATCTTGCATCGGGAGCAGCCTAGTAAACCCCGCAAAGGCCAAAAAGCTTCAATCCGTTGGCATTTTGAACAAGATGTTGAGGAAATTGCATAGAAAGAGAGGGAAATCGCAGCTCGTTCGAATTGAATGAATTTCCAGAGTATTTCCTAAAGATGAGATGTTAGGGTTTAAAGAGGAGAGAGATTGGAGTTTTAGTGTCGAAGAGGAAGAAGAAGAGCAGGATGACATTGGAGATTAAGAGAGAGAGAGAGAGAGAGAGAGAGAGAGAGAGAGAGAGATGCGAGATGGGAGAGACGTGAGATTGAAGAAAAAGGGAAGCAAAAGAGCCCTAATAAAGCGGAAAGACGGTACACTCCTTTTGAAAAATGTGCCGCACTTGAAAATGGTTTAGAACCGTGTGCACTTAGAAACGGTTTACTATCGTACCTGAGCCAAAGCACCAGCCGTTTCTAATAAAGGAATTTGGTGTAGTGAAGAACCCCAATCAAGATCATTCAGATTGTAGACGATCACACCCCAAAAACTCGCATCCAACCGTCAACTATAAATGGATGGTTAAAAAATAAAATAATCAATGGTTTAAATTCAACTAGAGAAACCCAATGTCCAAGAAAATTGGATCAGTTCGATTTTCATGCTATCCTCCATCCAAGGTGGGCCCAACAACCTGAGCGGTCCTGATTTCGATACGTAGAGGCCACATGTACAATGCAACATACACTACAACTTAAAAAATAGGAGTGGTGGACCATCTAATGTAGACTTGCACTTCCCTCCATATCTACAACAATTGTTATTGAATTTTGAGTGATGGAACTTGACCCGGAGAGGTCACTTAGGCTCTTTGCAATTCTGTCGTTCAAATAATATGGCCCACCACCTATGTCTATGTTGCCACGTTCATGGTCATGACATGTCTCCAACCAAACAAGTACTTTTAAAATAAATAAATAAATAAATAGCCATTTATTTGGGCAGCAAAAAGCAAGGTCTCACGTTCACAGTGCTAGAAAAAGACATGCACAGTACATTGCAATAGTCAATTGGTGGTTGATCTTAGAAGGTGTGAATTGGTTGATGTGAAATACATATACGTAGTTAAACGAGGAATGTGCAATCTTTTTGACCCGAGTATATCAGCAGATTCCTCAGGTTTTCCAGTTCATACGAACTGGGCTCCCATGCGTCTTTGGTGGATCCCTGATTGTGGGGCCCACTATGATGTATGTTCCTTACATCTATGCTTTCCATCCAGTTTTGAAAGCTCATTTTAGGGCATGATCCAAAAAATGAAGCAGATCCAAATATCAAGTGGACCACACCACAGGAAACAATGTTGATTGACCATTAAAAACTTCCCGTGGGTCACAAAAGTTTTAGATCAAGCTGATATTTGTGTGGTCCCTTCATCCAGGTATTTGTTACATTATCAATGGGTTCGATGGGAAATAAATATTCCAGTGGCTACTTAGAAGTTTTTAATGGTGGGTATTCAATCACCATTGTTTCGTATGGTGCGGTCCACCTGAGATTTTGATCTGCTTCCTTTTTGTGATCGTGTCTTAAAATGAGCTGTCAAAACATATGCACGGCGTGGATATAAGGCACATACATAGTGAAGTTGTATCCCATGGTTCTATTATAGAAACGATTGATATGGTGGGCCCACCGTGGATGATCTCCGCATCAAATTTCTTGAAGATGGGAAAATTGTAACCTTTCAGTTTAAGACTGAAAATACAGCAATAGTCCTCGTACAACGATTGCTAGGATCTTACTATCTTTCAGTTTAAGACAGGAACTGCTTTGTGTCCAATAAAGACATGTGCAGTGCACGTGACTTGATTAGACGCGTTGGAATACTCGGGTCTTATATGTGATGCTTGATGATGGTCAGGTAAGGAAAGAGATGGGAAAACGGCCTCTTATTTTTCTATACACATGTTGGTTTACTTACACATTGACAATCGATCATGGATGATGGGAGTTAGGATCTAACTCATCGAAGCAAGGTTAGTGGGAGGAAGATCTGTACATGAACTGAGTTAGCTCGGGCCAGTTCGAGCCGAATTCGAATCACCGAAGTGTTGTTTTGGTTTGAAACTAAGTTTGACCCAAGTGTCAATTGAGTTCGACTCGACTTGTAAAAGATCGATTCCTGCCCATCATCAATTGACTATTAACTAAATTCAACTCGACTCCTAAAAGCTCAATTTGACTCGGTTTGAAACTGAGTTCGAGCCAAATCAAGCTGACTTTTTGAGCTCGAAAAAATTTCGAGCTGAGTTTGAGTTTGGTCGATCTTGATTCAACTGGGATCGAACCTCAACTCGAATCAACTCGGATCGAATCGGCTCGATGACTAGTTATTTTGATATTGATGTTGTTCGTCAAGTGTTTGATGAAATGATTCAATGAAGTGTTGTTTCGGGTGCATATATTCTCCACGGGACAGGCTAATGTTGAGTAAGGAATGGATATAAAATAAATCACTAAAAAAAAACTTCACATTATAAAACAGCGCTCAAGTGTTTGATGAAATACTTGTATACTATTGTTATTGTTTTACATTATGTGAAAAATTGAAGATGCGCTGTGTTTGAGAAAATGTTGCATAGACTTGACTTCAGCTCGAATTGGCCCGAGTTGCTAACCAAACCTAGCCGAGCTGGCTAGTCAGGCTCGAAGATTCAGCTGAGCCGAGTTCGAACTGAGGTTAGCTATTGGCCAAGCCGAGTCGTGCCAAGCTCGACTCAGTTTGACTCATGTACAACTCTAGTAGGTAGTCTTCTAGTGGCACTAAATTTGAGTCCTTTTGTAATATACTTTACACATGCATGCATGGTATGCACCTTATTCAATTTAAGGGAATCATCAAGTAATTACATACCTTCTAGTTGTGTATAGAGGTGGGCACTAGACGACTCGATCCGGCTAACTCGACTCATCCGACTCGTTCCGATCCTACTCGACCCGAACTGAATGGGTGAGTCAGTCCGAACCGAGTAGGCTTCACCCAATTCGAACTCAAATCTAGTTAAGTTCGAGTTACTGGGTAACTCGACCCGAAACTCGATCTGGTTAGACTCAACTCGATCCGAAACCCAACTCAACCCGACTCTCTAACCCTACCCACCGCACTCTACCCCGACCCAATCCCAAATCTCTCTCTCTCTCTCCCTCCCTCATCCTCCTCCTCTTCCAAGCCCGACAACCACCCACCACCATCACCCTCCTCCTCCTCTTTCAAACCCTCCTCCTCTTCCCTCCCTCCCTCATCCTCCTCCTCTTCCAAACCCGGTAACCACCCACCTCCTCCTCTCTCTCCTCTCCACTCCCTCTCTCATCTCTCAATCTGACTTAGTGCTAACTCGACCCGACTCGGTACTTCTGACCAGATCGGACTCGATCCGGATCAGTCCAGGCCAGACCGAACTTAGATCGAGTCGAGCATGCTGGACTCGGTATCGAGTTGGATCAAGTTCGGGACAGGCCTATTTCAAAACTGGATTGAGTCGAGTCATCCCTAACTCAGTTTGACTCGACTTGATGCCTAGTTCTAATTGTGTAGGACCCACTATGACGTGTGAGTGATGTCGTGGATTATGCGGTGACCCCAACATGGGTAGCTATATGGTGTACGTACAAATGTACATGACAAGATGGACCAAACATAAGTAGACACCCATTTCCTGTTTAACCAAGACAAAGAAATACATCATAAAGGACTTCATGTGGGGGTTGGATCCAGATCCTCCATCTAGTTGATCCTCTCCATTAATAATCAGTCATATGCATGGTACACTTGTGAAATTTGCGGGCGTGTCGGAATTGATTTTCGGTCTGATTCAAATTAAATGTCACTAACTCTAGGCGTCAAGAAAAGTCGGTGCTTGATTAAATGGTCAAGAGACCAACTATCTATTCTACTAATTGTCAAGTGTGCTAATCAAGCAATTTACGGAGGTTGGGGTGCTTCCTACGATGAGTTCTTAAAATTTTTTTAAAAAAATAAAAAAAATAAAAAAAAATCTTAAAACTAAAGACTTTCGAAGGTGCATCAATTATACGATTGAACGAAAATAAGTCAATGATGAATGCAAAAAAATAAAATAATAAAAATAAAAAATAAAAAACTTACCACTAAAGAAAAATTACTGACCTGGCTGAGAGCAGCAGGGTGCTTCGTCGAACAGTGCACTAATGAGCGAGGAAAAAACCATGCCATGACTTACAAGCTACTGTTGACCCAACATAGTGTAGGTGAACAATTCCCAAGACTACGATCTTCCTTTATATTCAATATAATAGTTATTGGTTACCGCTATTCCTTCATATTCAATATTATAGTTATCGATTACCACTATTGGCTATCACTAAGTCAGTCTGACTTGGGGTAAAGATAGACTAAGTTAATCCTAGAAACTAAGGGTTCCACGACTACTCTCCAAGATAAGGGTTGACGTTTGGCTAGTGAGCCAACACCATCCAATTAACAGGCCGATGTCAAAGCTTTATAGGCCTACCATGATGTATGCGTTTTATCCATGCAATCCGTTCATTTTGTTATCTCATTTTATGCCAATAAATAAAAATTGAAGCAGATTAGAATCTCAAAATTTGTGGTGGACCACAACATAGAAACAGTAGTCGAGTGGTGTAGTTAACCTAAGATTTGAATTTGCCTCAGTTTTTGGTTTACGCCCTAAAATTAGCTAGCAAAATGGATAGACAGCATGGATAAAAAAATACATCATGATAGGGCCTACAGTGCTTTGACACCAGCTAGTTAGATTGGGGGTCACTAGCCAAACCACATCCAAGAGAGGGTGGTGAGCGCCTAAATGTGTCTATCTCGATGGAGATCCCTGGTGACCCGACTATGTGAGGCTCACCAAGATGTATATATTTGAGAACGGATTGGCTACTCCCCCTGCCACTAGCCCCGTGGCTGGTGGTCGGTGATCTGTGGGCCCCACCATTATGTATGTGTTTCACCCATTTCGTTCATCCATTTTTACAGATCATTTTAGTGCTTCAACGCAAAATCGAGAGAAATATAAATCTCAGTGGATCACACCACAGGAAAACAATAGTGATTGGATATCCACCATTAAAATCCTCCTAAGGCCCACTGTACCGTTTATTTGACATCCAATCTGTTGATTAGGTCATACAGACCCAGATGAAGGGAAAAAACAAATATCAGCTTGATCTAAAACCTTTTTATGGCCCAAAAAAAAGTTTTTAATGGTCGAAGTTCATTCAACATTGTTTCATGTAACGTGGTCCACTTGAGATTGGTATATACCTCATTTTTTGTATCATAACATAAAATGATCTATAAAAATAGATGAACGGTGTGGATGAAACACATACATAATGGTGGGACCCAGTGAGCATCGACCATCAGCCATTGGCTGTGGCAGGTGGAGTAGCCAATCTGTTTCCTATATATTTTATCTCACGCATTCCATCCCTTTTGCCAGATATTTTAAACATGACCAAAAAATGGGACGGAACTAACCGTCAATTGATGGATCGGTCCAGCTCCTCTCAATTCAACGAATACACTGTAGTTGTACCTTATCTGCCATGTCATTTTCACCACTACTATTAGTACAGGTCATGCTTCTATCTCCACGGAGCGGGCACATGGATGGACAGTGCCAGATAAAATATCCAATAGACATTTAAGAGTCCCACGTGCTGAATGACCCACATTAAGGTGAACATGACATAGTTGTCGTTATTTTCACAAAATAACAACAGCTTAAGTCCATCGATAAAGTTCTGCATCTCATCAAATAATGATGGCCTTGATCCGTCGGGAAAGAAATGGCTATGGTCCGTTGATAAATTTTACGACTCAGAAAATAACGACGGCTTTTTTCCGTCGGGAAAGTTTTACAAACGTTAAATTTCACAACATAACGACGGCTTTGGTCCGTCGCTAAATTGCCAAAAATAACGATAGCTTTGGTTCGTCCTTAAATTTCAAAAAATAACGACAACCTTGGTCCGTCTCAAAATAACGACGGAGCAAAGCCGTCTGTAAATGTCACAAATGAACGACGGCTATGGGCCGTCGTTTTAAAACTTAGAAAATAATGACGGCTTTTGTCCGTCGATAAAGTTAACAAAAGGACAGTTTTGGTCCATCCGTAAATTGTCTACTTGATGGTTGATCCACAAGTCAAGTGGGCCACTCGAAATGGGACAATGGGGGACATTGGGGAGGAGATGCCAGCTGAAATCGAATTGCATTACTCAATACACTTTTATTATGCTATATTGCACCCACCACGAATGTATGTGATGTCCATTTATTTTTCCAGCTCATTTCAGGAGTTGAGCCAAATATTTAAGCACATCCAAAACTCAATTGGACCACACCACATATGATATATATAAAAAAGGGGGTGAATGCTAACAATGCATGCAGATGGGCAACACAAAAATCAGCCAGGTGGACTCAAATTCAGCCATGTAGACCGATCAGTGAATGTCCTTGCCTAATAAAACGGGTAGGTAAAACTCACCATGGAGCTGACAAATGTCCATCTTGAATATTGACCATTGGTTTTCTTTTCCAATTATTCTTCTTCTCATGTATTTGTCCCATCTGATCAGTTTCCATCCCTCCTTTTTTGAGATATCATTACTCGTTGTTGGATCTGCCTGATGAACGGCATGGATCTCTCACGTGCCATGTTGGCACTCTTGAAGTGACTATGTATAGAATGCAAAAAGTCAGGTTACAAACAGCACTGCCCAATATTTCAAACCTTTCACAAACCTCCCAAAGAGGTTTGCAAAGTCCACACACGTGTCTAGGAATAAGGAGTGGCAATGGGCTAGGTCAGGCACAAAAACTTAACATCATAAAGCCCGAGTCCGATCCAAGCCCAGAACTGGCCCAAGCTGAAGCCTGAAAATTTTGTTTTGGACCCACCCTGGTCTGAAATTTGATAAAATCCCACACAATGTTCCTAATCTATCCATTGATAAAAGAAAAATCAACAGTCTACATTGAAGATGCATAGTTAATTAATCATGAATTATAGAATATAAGACATGTAGACATATGAGAATGGCCTAATCAAGATTAATTGGCATACTTAAAAGTTGTTGGGCAGATTTGACTAAAATGACTTGAGCTCAAGCCTAACCCGAACATTTAAACTGACCATGCATGCCAAGCCCAAGCCCCACCTTAAGCAAAATGAGTACATCAGAGCCCGTTCCAAAGCTTAGTCCGGCCCACAGCCTCCCTTAACAGAAGGGCATGCTAAAGCCCAAGTTTTGGTTAAGGTTGGAACCTCTAAAAGTAGACTTGACAACAGAACTCCACAACCGACTTTTAAATTTGGACCACCCAAAAAGAGACCTAACCCACTTCTATATCATGGCATAAAATGAGAGAGCCCGCACTTCTATATCATAATGAGAGAGAGAGAGAGAGAGAGAGAGAGATTGGACAATACCACTGTCTTACACACCTAAGGCGGCTAGGGTCAAGTTTGATCTGCTTCCTTGCAATATCACTCTTATTCAAAGCAAATGTCGGTTTCAGTGGCTCCTACCTCACGATTAGTTTTTTTTTTTAATTATTAGGCGTGTATGGAGTTCAAAGATCTAAAAAGGATGAAGAAAATTAACCATGACAATAACATTTCACTGGAATTTAGAAATAGGAAAGAGCAAAATATGGAAGGCCAAGAAGCTAGTTCACCTTACAACCGCACATGATCTGATAGGGATGGACATGTAAAGAAATGGAGTTGGAAGAAAATGAACAATTATTGGTGCATATTAAATTGTACAACTCAGATTAGCAGTTCAATTGCCTCAATAGCCTTGTTAGTAAATAGAAACTAATGATCCATTTAGTCTATAATACTTAAAAAGTCAGGTTGAAGTCAAAACCAAAAACAGCCATCCCATACATTTGATGGGATGATACTGGCCCCATACTGACATCTAACCCGTTTATGACACGGGTCACATGAAGGTCATCGGGTACGTATGTGAAGTTCAGCGGGTACCTGAGCTAAGAGTACCCAATGAACCTGATGCCGAACCTAACCCAATTTTAACGAGTTCAGGTACAATGGATTGGACCAATTTAGAAATTACGTTCGGGTCTAGACAATGGATTTGTCCAAAATTTTATTTTTGTTTTGGGTTTTGGGTTGGGTCAAGCAAGGTCATCCGGCCCAACCCATTAATAATCCATGTGAACAGGTAGGGTTTTAATAGTCAAAACTTTTTACTATTTGGAAAAAGGTTTAAACATTCATTAGCGCTCCATATCTGTAAATTGAGACAATAATCTTTTGTTTGTTAAATAAGGAATGTCACAATGCAACAAGAAACCATTTAGAAATAAGCAATGTCACAATATAACAAAAAAACATAACTTTATTGTTAGAAAACTAAACATGTCAGCAACGCCTAAAAAACCAATGGTATATAGATCGATGAACCATAGGTTCCACTTGTTGAGACTCGAATGGTTGGGTTGGGTCAGATCTAGGGGTGCCCTATACTCGACTGATTTAAGAATCCATTTGTAGTTTTGGACCTAGACCCAACCCATAAAAAATTGAGTTTTGTCTAGGTCATGTTTGGTCACACATCATCCATTTGAATTTTACAAATATCTTCTTCGGCAAGAGAACCATTACTCCTTATTCTGTACTTTAAATGGCAAAAGCACAAGGTTATTTTCAGTAGGTGCTAACAAAACCAAAATCCCATTATGTTTGGTGCTTGCTTAGAGTAAATGACAGTAATGGTAGACTTCAACTTTGGCTTTTTCTTTATTCTATTTTTTTTTTAATTTTTTTAAAATTTTTTATTTATAAATGAGAGAGAACAATGCAGTACTCTCTGATAAGAGAACTTTGGCTTTTTCTTTATTCTGTTTTTTTTCAGGTCTAGGGGTGCCCCATACTCGACCGATTTAAGAATCCAATTGTAGTTTTGGACCTAGACCCAACACATAAAAAATTGAGTTTCATCTAGGTCATGTTTGGTCACACATCATCCATTTGAATTTTACAAATATCTTCTTCAGCACCTCCTTATTCTGCACTTTAAATGGCAAAAGCACAAGGTTATTTTCAGTAGGTGCTAAAAAAACCAAAATCCTATAGTGTTTGGTGCTTGCTTAGAGTAAATGACAGTAACAGCAGACTTCAACTTTGGCTTTTTCGTTATTCTGTTTTTTTTAATTAATTAATTAATTTATTTATTTATAAATGAGATAGGATAATTCAGTGCTCTCTGATAAGAGAACTTTGGCTTTTTCTTTATTCTATTTTTTTTTCAGGTCTAGGGGTGCCCTATACTCGACTGATTTAAGAATCTAATTGTAGTTTTGGACCTACCCATAAAAAATTGAGTTTCATCTGGGTCATGTTTGGTCACACATCAAACATTTGAATTTTACGAATATCTTCTTCAGCAAGAGAATTAACCATTACTTGTTATTCTGCACTTTAAATGGCAAAAGCACAAGGTTATTTTCAGTAGGTGCTAACAAAACCAAAATCCCATAGTGTCTGGTGCTTGCTTAGAGTAAATGACAGTAACAACAGACTTCAACTTTGGCTTTTTCTTTATTATATTTTTTTTAACTAAAAATAAATTTTTTTTAAAAAATAAATAAATAAAACAAAACAGAGAGAGAGAGAAGAAGATTCTATGAATAATAGTTCTGAATAAGAGAAAAAGCGAAGATTCTATGAATGACAGTTTTTTTTTAATTTTTACAATTCCTTTTTCTTTTCACTATATTTTTCCAAACAGATGAAAAGAAAATGAAATTTTATTACGTCAATCTTTTGCATCTTCAAGTAGGCATTGTAGTCATGTTATGCCTGAGTCACGACAAACAAAGCGAGACTCACATGCAAAGGTTTCCAACAACAACAACATACATGCAATGACCAGCACCATAAAATAGAATGTTCAGAAAATAACTACGGGATTTTGCAAGGAGAATATATTAGGCTCTGAGATACGAAAGGATGACATTAGTGTACCTTTAGACCACGTATTTCCTCAAGCAAAGAAGCAGTCTGCACAAACCAGAGAGGCATTACCCCATTGGCCTAGGAACTGACAGAATGCAACGGTCAAACTTGAAACTATAAATCCCACTGGTCAAAATACGAAATGATAAATAGCAATCAAAGACTGGTCAAAATTCACACCCACTGCGGAGAAGTCATTATCTAAGCAGAGAGAGAGAAGAAGATTCTATGAATAATAGTTCTGAATAAGAGAAAAAGCGAAGATTCTATGAATGACAGTTTTTTTTTTAATTTTTACAATTCCTTTTTTCTTTTCACTATATTTTTCCAAACAGATGAAAAGAAAATGAAATTTTATTACGTCAATCTTTTGCATCTTCAAGTAGGCATTGTAGTCATGTTATGCCTGAGTCACGACAAACAAAGCGAGACTCACATGCAAAGGTTTCCAACAACAACAACATACATGCAATGACCAAACCATAAAATAGAATGTTCAGAAAATAACTACGGGATTTTGCAAGGAGAATATATTAGGCTCTGAGATACGAAAGGATGACATTAGTGTACCTTTAGACAACGTATTTCCTCAAGCAAAGAAGCAGTCTGCACAAACCAAAGAGGCATTACCCCATTGGCCTAGGAACTGACAGAATGCAACGGTCAAACTTGAAACTATAAATCCCACTGGTCAAAATACGAAATGATAAATAGCAATCAGCACAGAAGACTGGTCAAAATTAACACCCACTGCGGAGAAGTCATTATCTAAGCAGAGAGAGAGAAGAAGATTCTATGAATAATAGTTCTGAATAAGAGAAAAAGCGAAGATTCTATGAATGACAGTTTTTTTTTTTTTTTAATTTTTACAATTCCTTTTTCTTTTCACTATATTTTTCCAAACAGATGAAAAGAAAATGAAATTTTATTACGTCAATCTTTTGCATCTTCAAGTAGGCATTGTAGTCATGTTATGCCTGAGTCACGACAAACAAAGCGAGACTCACATGCAAAGGTTTCCAACAACAACAACATACATGCAATGACCAGCACCATAAAATAGAATGTTCAGAAAATAACTACGAGATTTTGCAAGGAGAATATATTAGGCTCTGAGATATGAAAGGATGACATTAGTGTACCTTTAGACCACGTATTTCCTCAAGCAAAGAAGCGTTCACAAAACCGTAGAGGCATTACCCCATTGGCCTAGGAACTGACAGAATGCAACGGTCAAACTTGAAACTATAAATCCCACTGGTCAAAATACGAAATGATAAATAGCAATCAGCACAGAAGACTGGTCAAAATTCACACCCACTGCGGAGAAGTCATTATCTAAGCAGAGAGAGAGAAGAAGATTCTATGAATAATAGTTCTGAATAAGAGAAAAAGCGAAGATTCTATGAATGACAGTTTTTTTTAATTTTTACAATTCCTTTTTTCTTTTCACTATATTTTTCCAAACAGATGAAAAGAAAATGAAATTTTATTACGTCAATCTTTTGCATCTTCAAGTAGGCATTGTAGTCATGTTATGCCTGAGTCACGACAAACAAAGCGAGACTCACATGCAAAGGTTTCCAACAACAACAACATACATGCAATGACCAGCACCATAAAATAGAATGTTCAGAAAATAACTATTGGATTTTGCAAGGAGAATATATTAGGCTCTGAGATACGAAAGGATGACATTAGTGTACCTTTAGACCACGTATTTCCTCAAGCAAAGAAGCAGTCTGCACAAACCAGAGAGGCATTACCCCATTGTCCTAGGAACTGACAGAATGCAACGGTCAAACTTTAAACTATAAATCCCACTGGTCAAAATACGAAATGATAAATAGCAATCAAAGCCTTGAAAGACTGGTCAAAATTCACACCCACTGCGGAGAAGTCATTATCTAAGCAGAGAGAGAGAAGAAGATTCTATGAATAATAGTTCTGAATAAGAGAAAAAGCGAAGATTCTATGAATGACAGTTTTTTTTTAATTTTTACAATTCCTTTCTCTTTTCACTATATTTTTCCAAACAGATGAAAAGAAAATGAAATTTTATTACGTCAATCTTTTGCATCTTCAAGTAGGCATTGTAGTCATGTTATGCCTGAGTCACGACAAACAAAGCGAGACTCACATGCAAAGGTTTCCAACAACAACAACATACATGCAATGACCAGCACCATAAAATAGAATGTTCAGAAAATAACTACGGGATTTTGCAAGGAGAATATATTAGGCTCTGAGATACGAAAGGATGACATTAGTGTACCTTTAGAACACGTATTTCCTCAAGCAAAGAAGCAGTCTGCACAAACCAGAGAGGCATTACCCCATTGGCCTAGAACTGACGTAATGCAACGGTCAAACTTGAAACTATAAATCCCACTGGGTCAAAATACGAAATGATAAATAGCAATCGGCAAGATAATGGTCAAAATTCACACCCATCAAGGAGAAGTCATTATCTAAGCGAGGAGAGAGAAGAAGATTCTATGAATAATAGTTCTGAATAAGAGAAAAAGCGAAGATTCTATGAATGACAGTTTTTTTTTTTTTTTAATTTTTACAATTCCTTTTTCTTTTCACTATATTTTTCCAAACAGATGAAAAGAAAATGAAATTTTATTACGTCAATCTTTTGCATCTTCAAGTAGGCATTGTAGTCATGTTATGCCTGAGTCACGACAAACAAAGCGAGACTCACATGCAAAGGTTTCCAACAACAACAACATACATGCAATGACCAGCACCATAAAATAGAATGTTCAGAAAATAACTACGGGATTTTGCAAGGAGAATATATTAGGCTCTGAGATATGAAAGGATGACATTAGTGTACCTTTAGACCACGTATTTCCTCAAGCAAAGAAGCGGTCTGCACAAACCGAGAGAGGCATTACCCCATTGGCCTAGGAACTGATAGAATGCAACGGTCAAACTTGAAACTATAAATCCCACTGGTCAAAATACGAAATGATAAATAGCAATCAGCATAGAAGACTGGTCAAAATTCACACCCACTGCGGAGAAGTCATTATCTAAGCAGAGAGAGAGAGAGAAGAAGATTCTATGAATAATAGTTCTGAATAAGAGAAAAAGCGAAGATTCTATGAATGACAGTTTTTTTTTAAAATTTTTACAATTCCTTTTTCTTTTCACTATATTTTTCCAAACAGATGAAAAGAAAATGAAATTTTATTACGTCAATCTTTTGCATCTTCAAGTAGGCATTGTAGTCATGTTATGCCTGAGTCACGACAAACAAAGCGAGACTCACATGCTAAGGTTTCCAACAACAACAACATACATGCAATGACCAGCACCATAAAATAGAATGTTCAGAAAATAACTACGGGATTTGGCAAGGAGAATATATTAGGCTCTGAGATACGAAAGGATGACATTAGTGTACCTTTAGACCACGTATTTCCTCAAGCAAAGAAGCGTTCTGCACAAACAAGAGAGGCATTACCCCATTGGCCTAGGAACTGACAGAATGCGACGGTCAAACTTAAAACTATAAATCCCACGGGTCAAAATATGAAATGATAAATAGCAATCAGCACAGAAGACTGGTCAAAATTCACACCCACTGCGGAGAAGTCATTATCTAAGTAGGGGTAATTAGTGTCGTTTGCTTCTGCCAATGAATTCATTGAGATAATTTTAGGAAGATGGCCACAAGTGGTTAAAATCAATATGCTTACGAAGTCAAACCTTCAGATATTGCAGTGGGAATAGTAAAGACATCAGGAAATAACGCTTCATTTTTCTCACCAGAGGGAACCAGGGACATGAAAAGCATTTTCAGAGAGGGAGAACTCTTGAACAAAACCAGAGAGCAGCCCAGCGCAATGCTAGAATAGCAAGATACTTCGAACTGGCTGTCACTCCCACTTTAGATGAAATTTTGACTCATGCTCCCACACCGCTTCCTAGCCATTTATGCTTGCTAAAGTTTTGAAACAGACGCTTCTCCTCTCACACACTTGAATCTGTTCCGAATTTTCTACAAACTTTTTGTAGCCATATGTTGGATAATTAAACATCACAAAAAACTTCGACCCATGGACTCACTGAAGATGCAGAAATGAAGAAGACGTGGACGTTCAGGTTCTGAGAAATGAAACCTTAGATAAGATGAAATGACAGTGAGAACATGAATACAGTGACCTGACAGGTAAAAGGGTAAGCTGGTTTGAACAAACTAAAGTACTTCATCAAGTTACCAAATGAAGTTTGAAAGAGACTCCATTACTGGAAAGAACCATTCATAAGGAGCTACAAGAAGCATAAGACAATCCAATGTTTCTGCCTAGATGCTTTATGGAAATATCTAATGCTACTCACAGATATACGACTCTCTGTGATAAAGGAGTGGGACTGTAAAGGATGAAGCACAAGAACACATGATATGTAACTAACAATCTGGATTTTGGTCATGGTGTGTCGTAATGTAACGGTGGGCATAACTGTCCCCGCCATTATTGTTATGCATAACGACCGTTAAGTCATTAAGCCCACGTAATGGTCCTTTTTTTCACCAAAAACCCTGAAAAAGAATGGAAAAAATCTCAAAAATTTAGAGGATCCCAAATATGTATTTGTAACGCCCTGAAAATTGGGGGTTAGGCAGAAACCCGACTCTCGAGTTCCAACGCATCACTTAGTGCATTAAACATGATTGAATCTTGTCCATACTAGTGCATTAAACATGAATGGAATTATACCAAAACAGCATATCATACTCCAGAGGCAATTAAATTACGCAAGCAGAAGATTGTGATATGTATATAAACTGTATAAAAGTAATAGCAAGCCCTCAGAGTGTGATTGTCACTAGGTTAAATAATTACAAGTTTAGTTCCAAAATGTACAAAATAAGAAAGTGTAATGTTCTCTATCTAAAACCTTGTAGCCCCTTCAGCGCAACTTTAGGTCTACATAGACCCGCCAGAGAGTTGCATATAGGAGAACTCCTCATCATAATAATAGTCCGGCTCTATCTCATGAGCGTCGCCATCACCTACAGTTAAGACAAAGTCTGGTTGGTGTTTAAAACACCGTCCTAGAACGTGGGAGTGAGTGATCAACTCAGTGGAGCTATAACGTAAAAGTTAACATATCAATTCAATCAAAAAGTAATGATAAAGCAGTACAATCAAGCATCCCTAAGTACTCTAATTAATACGAGGATAAGATGTATTAATAATGCATGCCCTCGCCTGCACTCCCTCTGCGAACTTCATCTAACGGTCGCGGCATGCACCCCTTCCTCTATGCTCAACACCAACGCCAAAGGCACATGCAGTGCGATGTTATGAGCGTGATTACCGAGTTCTTATTAGTCCTTTTCATATAGCAGGATTGGAAATCTAAGTTACCTCCCTTATATCATTTTCCAAACAATGATCCATTCTGGGGTCGTCAGTCCTAGCTAGTCTCATACGATGTTGCGGTTCCAGGTCCCTACAAAGGGCTCCTCACCTCAATGCAGGCCTAGCTTATACTCTTGTTGCTACAGAAAGGCTCATCGCCTCAGCACAGTCTCAGAGTATGCTCGAGGTCACTACGAATGGCTCGTCACCTAGTCTTAGGCTGACAGCTCGAATAAAGCGTCCCATACCACCATATTTAGATCAGCTGAGGTTGCTCACTAGTTACTACGGGTGGGCTCGTCACCCTGGTGTAGGCTAACAGCTCGACTACGGTGTCCCATACCACCATGTCCGGCTCATGAATCTTAGTGGATCGAGGTACCAAGGTTAACAGGGTTTCCTCTAGTGAGTTTGGTACCTTAGGTTCAAGCAGTAGCATCCATACATGGTGAACATACATTGGGTCAATCGGGTTACTTGACGAGTTCGACTGGTACGAGAGCACATCGAGTTGATCGACATGAAGTGCGTAAGCACTCCGTGTGGCCTAACCACTGTCGACAACTAAAGTACGGCTCGAATTCATTGAACACGTCCTATGTGGCGAAACAACCTCAGCCACTAAACCAGGACCTGTTACCGATTGCCTGGACTATGTAGTAGTCCCAAATACACTCTGATATGAGAAATATGTGTACATAATAATCATACAACATTTAACAATTAATATAAACATGGATAACATTTAAATGTATAACGAAACACATATAACATGTCATTCTACATATACATATTCTACACAATCACACTATTTAGATTATAGCCATTAGAAGGGCTTTATGCATATAATTAAGGTAGTTGAGAATCCTATCTCAACAACCTCATTAAGTACAGTTCATCTATCCACTTCTCATACAAACATTTTATCAAACACTTATACTACACATGTCAACATACATAACATATGTGGATTACAACATATATTTGGACAAATCCTTCCAACAAGGAGTTGTCACACGTGCAACCATCATGTATCGACGACGGATAATCATGACAAACACGAATCCCAGTTCTATACTCATTCAGACATTTTCACAAACACTTAGACTACACATTTCAACATACATGACGTATGTTGGCCATAACATGTATTAGGGCAAATCATTTCGCCAAAAAGCTGCCGCATATACAACAATCATATATCCATGACGGATAATCATGTCAAGCACGTATCCAAATTCTAAACTCATTCAAACATTTCAACTAACACATGGAATACACTATAATCACATAGTTCATATATATCTGTTAAGCGAGGGAAACATCGCATTTAGCATGTGAAATGACACTCAAGTCAGTTATAAATCATTAACCGACATTGAAAGCCTTGAAAACCATAACCTATACAATTATAATCTGCACCTTTCGCCGATAAACAAGTATCAAACTCAGTTTGTATACCGAGTCTTTATCTACGGCACTACGGTAACCTATATGATGAACTAGGTTAGCTATTTCATCACTTACGCTATTTGAAACCCTAAAACAGATTAGAGTTAGGTTTTTCTTACCTAAGAACGAAATCGGAATCGTCCGTATAGCGATACAAGAATAGTGGTTAAGCACGTGGATCATTGGGATTGAATCCCAAGAACGAACTCCAACTTTCTCTCTCATTTTCTCTCTCTTTCCTTCTCTCTTTTCTCTTTTCTCTCTCTTAGGGTTACAAAATCGTATGACATGAGAGAGTGAGGGTTTAAGGTCCTTATATAGGCCTAGAACTAACCGGAATGGCCCTAGGGCCATTGTATACTTAGGTTATAGCCAAATACTGGCTGTTTCAGCTCAATGGAGCACTTCTGGAGGCCCCTTTCTTACATGCGGTCGGACTTAAGCTCTCTGGCATTGGATCTAGGTCGAGTTAAGTTTTCGGTCCGATCAGATTTACAGATCTGCCGTGGCGGATCAGTTTCAGTTTAAAAGTCACCGATACCCGATCAGGGCCACAAGTACACTGACCTATGCTGAAAAATTTCCCTTATCCAAGGGTGTATTTGGGTCAGATTCTGATGGTCTAAAAGCTTAGATTTGGCCTGCAAGTGAATGGCCCAAATCACTTAAATCTGAGTTCATTTCTTAAAGATATTCGCGTTTCTCACACACTTCACTCCGAGCTCAAGTTGTGCGTTGCTGGATACTATCTGGATTTGACTTCCAAGATGGCTGTCAAGCCCAGTAAGGCAGTCCTAACCGTATGGTTTTACAATAATCGGACTTTCGACGTGCGGTCCAGGTACGAAATGAAGTTTCAAAGTGCTCCCGAGAGCAACTGGGTTTAGATATTGATCCTAGATTTTAGGGTAATGTAGCGTTAATAAATCTGCAAGTTTTGGGTCTTGCAGTTCGTATTTAAAGTGGATCAAGCTAATTTCACAGCTAATCTGGTTTAACACTTAGTTAATTTCGTCTAATTTCTAAAGGATTTAGTCCTATGTGATTTCTGCCTGAGGTGGTACTCGGGTCGTTGTACGGATTTTTCCGAGACGTTACAGTATTCTTTATGATTCTGAACATATTTATGATGGTATAACAATCCACTCTTTAGTAAGAATGTTGTCCTAGCCTGCCTAATGTTTTTATAAACCTAATAGGGTTAGATTGATCCCAAATTGGATCAAAATCCCTGCAAGCTATATAACACTCATCTGGGTCCGATTCGGATTTATACTTACTCGGGTCAGATTCAGATCGGACCTGATCAGGTTGGGCAGTATAGATCCGAAAGATTTTCGGGTCAGATTCGGATTTATACTTGAACCGATCCAATTCGGAATCCGACCCGTTTAGATCCGATTCGTTCTAACCCGACCCGATCCGGGTAGGATCTTTGAGTGGCCACCTGATGTATGAGTCTTATCCATACCGTCCATTCATTTTAGGATATATGCTCAAAATTGTAGTAGATCCAAGATTAGTGTGGTCCACTCGAGCCTTGGATCTACTTTAGTTTTGGGCTTACATCGAGGAAAAAATGAATGGACTATTTGGATAAGACCCATACATAACGCCATAACAATCGTTTTTTTTTTTTTTTGGGAAAATGAAAAATAATTAAAACCCAAGAATGATGTTGAAGGCGGCAATTGCCCAGACAGAAACAACATTCGTGATCATTACAACACGATCTACAAAAAAATAATAATAAAATAAAATTGTTGAAGGCAGAAGCAACCACCCATATAGGGACCTTCAATCTCTCTCCCTCTTGTCTGGTTTTCTTGTGTTTGATCGTAGAGATGGAGTAAGAGAAATAAAAGCCTGAGTAGGCTATACATCGAGACGAAGAAAGCAAATACCTAGTGATCATCCAACGATCGAAGGGCTGAGATGACTGTGTAGATAGTCAGAAAACAGATGGCTAATATGAATATGACCGAAAAGCCCCTGGATATTTACACAACTGTGCAAGCGTGAAAAGCAAGGTCACAGTTGCTTGCCGTGCACAGCAAGTTAACGTCCAGTAAATACAGGTATATGTATATGAAAAGCTCTTTTAGAGCCATGTGAGGCCCACCTTGATGTATATGTTTCATCTAGGCCGTTCATCCATTTTAAAATATCATTTTAGGCCTTGAAAAAATAAATGGCATATTTAAAGATGGAAGTTAACCACATCACATGAAACAGTTGAATTAGGTTCATGTGATCCGACTTAGTTTCTTTGACCGAGTCGGAATCGGTTCGGGCCAGGGGAATCACGTATCGGTTCGGTTCGGGTTAGGAGACTTGGATTTGGTTCCGGATCGGATCGGATTCGGGCCAAACCACCAACCTTTCGGATCGGATCGGGTGGAACCCAATCCGGTCAGATCCAGACCGATGCCCACCTCTACCCATAGGTGGTGAAATTCCACTACCGTGAGTGTGTGGGGTGTGTGTGCATGTTAAAAAAATAAAATAAAATAAAATAAAATATAGCACTCATCACATACTATGTGGGGGTTAAATCCAGATCCTCCATTTGATCCTCTCCGTTAATAATCAACCATACGCATGGTACACTTGTGAAATTTGCAGGTGTGTCGGAATTTATTGTTGGAATTGATTTTCGGTCCGATTCAAATTAAATGTCACTAACTCTTGGTGTCAAGAAAAGTCGGTGCTTGATTAAATGGTCAAGAGACCAACTGTCTATTCTACTAATTGTCAAGTGTGCTAATCAAGCAATCTACGGAGGTTGGGGTACTTCCTCCGATGAGTTCTTTTTTTAAATCTTAAAACTAAAGACTTTTGAAGGTGCATATCAATTATACGATTGAGCGAAAATAAGCCAATGATGAATGCAAAAAAAAAAAAAAAAAAAAAAAAAAAAAAAAAAAAAAAAAAAAAACTTACCACTAAAGCAAAATTATAAACTTGGCTGAGAGCAGCAGGGTGCTTCGTCGAACAGTGCACTAATGAGCGAGGAAAAAACAATGCCAAGAATTACACGCTACTGTCAACCCAACATATGAGTGTAGGTGTATAATTTCTAAGACTAAGATCTTCCTTCATATTCAATATTATAGTTACTAGTTACCACTATTCCTTCATATTCAATATTACAATCCAACTTGGGGTAAAGATAGACTACATTAATCCTAGAAACTAAGGTTCCACGACTACTCTCCAAGATTAGGGTCGACATTTGGCTAGTGAGCCAACACCATCCAATTAGCGGGCCAATGTCAAAGCTTTATAGGCCCACCATGATGTATGTGTTTTATCCATGCAGTCCATTCATTTTGTTATCTCATTTTATGCCAATAAATAAAAATTGAAACATGTTAGAATCTCAAAATCTTTGGTGGACCACAACATAGAAACAGTGGCCGAGTGGTGTGGTCAACCTAAGATTTGAATTTGCCTCGGTTTTGGGCTCACGCCCTAAAATTAGCTAGCAAAATAGATAAACAGCATGGATAAAACAAATACATCATGATAGGGCCTACAGTGCTTTGACACCAGCTAGTTAGCTTGGGGGTCACTAGCCAAACCACATTAAAGAGAAAGGGTGGTGAGCGCCTTAATATGTGTCTATCTCGATGGAGATCCCTGATTACCTGACGACGTGGGGCCCACTAAGATGTATATATTTGAGAACGTATTGGCTACTCCCCCTGCCACCAGCCCCGTGGCTGGTGTGTGTTTCATCCATTCTGTTCATTCATTTTTCCATATTGTTTTAGTGCTTTAACGCAAAATCGAGAGAAATATAAATCTCAGTGGATCACACCACAGGAAAACAATAGTGATTGGATATCCACCATTAAAATCCTCCTAAGACCCACTGTACCGTTTATTTGACATCCAATCTGTTGATTAGGTCATACAGACTCAGATGAAGGGAAAAAAACAAATATCTACTTGATCTAAAACCTTTATGGCCCCAAAAAAGTTTTTAATGGTCGAAGTTCATTCAACACTGTTTTTAAAGGTTGAAGTTCATTCAACATGGATGGACGGCACCGGATAAAACATCCCTTTTACATTCCATGTGCCATGATATCATTTGAGTTTCACCAGTTCATTGAATTAGAATACATGAATTCATAGTACCTGGTGTATATATGACCTCATTTCCATCAGCTTTCCAATTATGCTGAAAAGTCTAGGTCGCGGATTTCCTAAGAAAGCCTTTCGCAGGAAGTTCTTGCGCTGGGAACGCAGGTGGGCCCACTGGGATGTTTGTGATAAATCCTCACTGTCCATCTGTTTCGTGAGTTCATTTTAGCACATGAGGCCAAAACTGAACTGTATACAATGCTCAAGCGGGCCGAAAACATGATAATTGAACGTCCACAGTTGAAATATTTGTGGGCCAAGGAAGTTTTGAATCATGCTAATATTTGTATTTTCAGTTCATCCCAGTAGGAATGAAGTTATTAACGGTATGGATGGCATGTGAACATCACTGTCGAACCCAAGGAAGTTTCAATGGTAAGAATTTCCCTACCTACCTTTTTCTTTAGTACGGCCCACTTGAGTCTTGGATCCTGTTTGATTTTGGCCTAATCTACTAAAATTAGCTCATAAAAGGGATGGACGGAGTGGATTCCTGACAAACATCACGGTGGGCCCACCAAAGTTCACAGCGCAGGAACTTCCTGCGAAAGGCTTTCACAGGAAATCCGCGTCCAAAAGTCTTAAGGCCCGTGTACACGATTTCCACCAATCACGTTCATATGCACATGGTCAAACCTAAAGGGGTGGAAATGGGTCGAAACGGGGTTGGCTGGACCTGGTCTTGATCCACTAAGCCTTGGCTGTAGTTGGGTTGAAAAGTCCCCTGGTTCTAGTCCTGTAAAATCCACTGTGACTGTGTTTTGACCCGCGGAGTACATTGATTTTAAACCACTGTCTGTGCATTAGTTTCAAAGGTTTAGGTTGTCTAATGTACTGGAATCAGTTCAAATAGGCGATCTGTGGCGTGATTAATCATTCATCCATTTTCTAGATTGTTTTAGTATATGAACCCAAAAAAGGTTCGAGTGGAACACAATATAAGTAGTGGTTATAATGATGCCCACCATTGAAACCTTCTTAGGGCACATTATAGTTTTGGACCTAGACCCAACCCATAAAAAATTGAGTTTCGTCCCATGATAAAGGAAGCACGTCAAAACACAGAGCTTGAAAAGTGTGTGCATGTCCAACACAAGTTGTCTCTATTCCAAGGTATGCATTTTAATATTTTCATGCCCACTAAACCATTTCCCATAAAAGGACTGTTTGTTAGTGATGTTTTCAGATACACCAATTCTTTTGTGGATTACCACTCATCAATGCTTGATAGGATAAAGATTCACAAACAAAAATGAATGGAATGCATTTTGCTCAAGGACTTCTTATAGAGAAACTTCCAAAGGAGTTTAGAAAAAGTAAATCAGTCTAAGGTTTTGCTAGTGGAACCCAACTGAGACAATGGCCACGGAAGAGAAACATGGGACTTTTTTAAATATCAAAGGAAGAAGTTAAATGATTGATCTCCTCTTCAACCAGAGCCTTTTTATAGATGATTACTTACCCATCAAAATGATCTACGACTTACGGGAATGTTTTATGGATGGTTGTGCTCATTTTGACTTGTATATGTATTGTGGTTATGGGAATGGTTTATGGATGGTTGTGCTCATTTTGACATGTATATGTATGGTGGTCATCGGTAATGGTGGTTAGGATTTGAATTCAACTTTAATACATTTTTTGTTTAGTATCCAAATCTCATATGGACTAACACCATAGGAAACAATGGTGATTGAATACCTACCATTAAAAACTTCTTGGGGCCACAAAGTTTTGGTTGAAGTCAAGTCTCTGTGACCTAATCAATGGGCCCTAAGAAGTTTTTAATGGCAGGCATTCAATCACCACTATTTTCATGTGGTGTGGTCCACTTGAGATTTGGATCAGTCTAGTTTTTGGGCTCATGCCCTAAAATGATATGGAAAAATAGATGGACGGCATGGATAAAATGCATATATAATGCCCGTTAGACTTGGATTCATATTAGTAATTGAGTAAACTTCTAGTCCTATTTTGGCCTGATTTAAAAGTGGGTCTGGTTGAGTTCCTACAAGTGTAGTAAAGTGCTTGCTGGTCCACCATGAGGATAATCTAGTG
The DNA here is from genome assembly GCA_030180095.1 of Magnolia changhungtana. NCBI lineage: Eukaryota > Viridiplantae > Streptophyta > Magnoliopsida > Magnoliales > Magnoliaceae > Magnolia > Magnolia changhungtana. The sequence goes on along the minus strand of JASAUF010000036.1, from coordinate 57,847 downwards.
CAAAATAGTGTATAGCCATTAATAAATAACAAAATAAAGTGTAGCACTTGATGAGTGGATAGGTATGATTTTCATATATATATATATATATATATATATATATATATATATAGAGAGAGAGAGAGAGAGAGAGGCTGCTCACCTACGCACGTGCACACCTTTGTACACGTGTCATGGGTGTCGAATCCGAACGATCCATAAGATGCAGAATCCCATGAAACCTTAGGGGGTAAAGTTTCACCCTGATCTAAGATTTTGGTGGGCCATAGCAAAGAGAAATTCAAATCAAGGGAAGAAACTGTTTGCATTTTTCATGGCCCACCAAAGTTTTGGATCAAAGTAAAATTTGTACCATGGGGTTTCATGAGGTTATGCTTCATGTGGACCGTTCAGATTTGCGAGAATCATCAGATACGATGAGTTCTCAAAAAAGTTCGTATTTAGTACGTACGAACTGGTTCGCAGGTGAGCGTTTCCGTGTGTGTGTGTGTGTGTGTGTTCAATCAATTGAACGGCTTGGAGGTCCCATTCACTTAACAAAGTTATCCATTAGGTGGACCATAACATGTGGTCTAAGTGGTGTAGCCCACCTGAAACACAAGTCAGCCTAAGTTTTTTGCCCTAGGCCTATGTGAGATTACACATCTAATGGTCGAAGTGAATTTCACATTCACGATGAGCCCCATAAAAAATAAAGGGTGGGCGTGCTTTCCAATTTTTCATCAGATGCTAATATATTTTTAAAAAAAATATTCAGGGACACCTTTTATTTTTTATGAGGCCTACCTAAATGTTTATGTGAGGTCTACTCAGACCATTAGATGTGTAATCCCATGTTAGGATCGGGCCAAAAAATAATGTTGACACGTGATTCAGGTGGGCCACACCGTAAGGAAACAATTTGACACATATAAGATCCCTAGGCAAACCATACCTGTAGATGGGGGCCCCACCAACTACGTATGTGTATATGGGTGTGCCCTAAAAAGATCTTGAAATGGGTGATTTTGATTTATGACCCTTTTATATCGGGTTGATGGGTGCTCGTATTGGACCCATTGAAGAATCCAATTAGAGTTTTAGACTTATACCCAACCCATCAAAATTTGGGTCTGGTCTAGGTTGGGTTGAAATCAAAACCGGCCAACCCATTTAATGGGTTGATACTAGCCCTCGACCCAAATATGACCCATTTATCACATGGATCATGTTAGGGTGGGTTGGTAGGGTTGTCAATGGGTACCCAAGGAACCTGACCCGATTTTAACAAGTTCAAGTTCAATAAATTGGACCCATTAAGATTTCAAAGACAAGGGTACCCGATGAACCCAACTTGATTTTAACAAGTTCAAGTTCAATAAATTGGACCCATTAAGAAATCTTCAGGTCTAGACAATGTACTTACCAATAATTTTCTTTATTTTGTTTCAGATTCTGAGTCAGGTCATCTAGCCCAACTCATTAATGACCTATGTGAGTGGGTAGGGTTCAAGTCAAGCCTGACCCATTTAAGTAAATGGCCATGTCTAGACAGAACCCAACCTGCTACTCAATAGAATAGTCTGAATCTACCTCAAAAGAAGGTTGGATCAGATGACCCAAAGGCCAGCCTGCCCTAGGGTAAATCTGGCCATGGCCCATCAGCGGGTCTAGTTATACAGGTCCAAGCCCAACTCATTCAAGTTAGGAACTCTAAACCCACAGGCCAATCCGGCCTCTTCATTGCCCTAATGTAAGGTAAATAGTAAGCAAAGTTTTAAAAAAATGCTTTCTTTCTTACCTCGTCGTCTTCATCCTCTTCAGTAACGCCACACTATAAAAAAGAAAAGAAAAGAAAGTTAAGTATGCAATAATAAGAACAGGAACATATGTTGGTAACTTGGCAAGTTGGCATGTATTGTGTTTTGACTTAGCAACTCCAACCGACTCATTCGGTCCTGATTCCAGATGAAACTTGGACGAGTGACTTGGGTAAGTCATCAATCCCTGTCCCCCATCCCTCAATCAATCAAAAGTAAAAAATCACATTTAGTAGTAAAAATGAACATATGTTACCATTATTCTCCCTTGGATGAAAGCATCGCCACGTTTATTTTTCAGCCGTCCATTGACATATTCTTTAGTTTGCTCACGTTTATTTTTTGGCCGTCTATTGACATATTCTTTAGTTTGCTCATATATCCATACTAATAAGCTAGAATACCTGCATAATGATAAAGGCACACCAAAAGCACAACTCTTGGCAAGTGATACCAAGAACATACATTGGTAATTTGGTAGGCTAGCATGTTTCTGATGTAGAGAACTGCATCAACAAGAAAAAAAAAAATCTCCTCATCATTGTATTTTGACTTAGCAACTCCAACTGACTCATTTGGTCCTGATTCCAGACGAGACTTGGATGAGTTGCATGCGACTTGGGCAAGTCATCAATCATATTAATTTTTGGTACACTACCTGATGAATGAGCCAAATTTTTTACCTTGGTTGTTCAATAGGTATTACACCTTTTGAGCGTCCACATAAGGGGGAAAAAAAAAAAAAACAGGGTTGTGCACTCCTGTGTGGGTGGATCCATTTTTGGACATGATTGGGTGACCCACTGAGCATGCATCATACACATAGTAACACCGACTATCTCAGTCATGGAGCGAACTATGGTTTTATTTTTTTCTTTTGCATACTTCGAATTATTATTTCCCAAGTGCAATGAACGTACTATTTCCCAAGTGAAATGAACAAAATTTATAATTTTGCACACAATTAGGCTTGTAGTTTTTTGTTCTCAACATGTGTTTAGGATATTTGAGACATCAAATGCTCTAAAGAAATAGTCATGTAAGTTTTTTGATATGGTGCTGTCCCCAAAGGAAATTTCTTGAGAATGGAACCAACAAGGCCTGAATGCTATTTCAGAAGTATGCAAGAATATGTACTTGAAGATGGTAGTGGAAATTATTTGTGTTTAGTACCAGTTGCATACATCAGCGTGATGTGATAGTGGAACACAAAGCAATGGAGAAAATGGATTGTATGGCACAACACTAAAAGGTTTGCAACTTGTTCTCTAGAATTCCATTGAATTCTGCTAAGTCCACACATGTATACAACCCTGCCTATCACACCAGCACACATTAATGTAGCACGCATGTGCATATCTAAGCAATTGTTCCTTTATTTATAGTTCTTTGAATTAATCGGTCTGGAATTAGGTGTAGCTACCCTGGATCGAATCAAAGAAAAAATAATTAAAAAAAAAGATTTTCGAGCACGATCCAAGCAAACGTTCACCACACTAAGTATATTACCTCAAATCATGTAACCTGGATCGGCTCCTGCTCAAAGTAGAAGGATGTAGATTTCTTGGGAAAGCCTCTCACAGGAACTTCCTGTGACAGGAGGGTGGGGCCAATGTGATGTTTGTGAGAAATCCACCAGGTCCATACACTTTTCCATATCATTTTAGGACATGGGACAAAAAAATGAGGCAGTCCCCTTTTTGTTCGTCTCCATGTCGAACTCATGTACATGCATCAATTGACACAATGTAATTTTATTACAATTTTATAAAAGAAACTCACTATAATTAATTAATTAACTAGTAAAGTAACTCACCAATATTAAGATAAATTCCTATTTGTAGAAAGAAATTGAATGAAACATAAGAGGCACACATGAATCATGTTCAAGGTTGTAGTTTCAATCCACTAAAAGTATCATAGTGCAAGGTCCAAGGATGAAACCTGATAATCACAGATACCACCAGAATGGAGATGACAACAAAAAGAGTGTAGGATCTGACACCCAGTGGCCTCTATGAGTTCTCTGGACCTCATAACCCTTTTTGCATTCTCTATTGACTTGTGAAAAGAAATGAACCATAGACAGCCACAATGCCATAGGGGGTGACCTGTATAAGTTGCTCAATTTGGTCAGGCATGTAGTGACTAGAATAAGAAGAAGAAGATGAATAAGATTTATAACTACAATGAAGAGAGTAAAGAAGCTAACATGGTGTCAACTCGAAAGAGTGAGAAGTCTCAACTGCTGACTTCCTTAAATATGGGTGGACAACTGCAGCTCTGGCAACAAAACCACCCATGGAATAGCCGACCAAAGTTGCACTTTTCCAACACTCCAGCACCTTCCATGGATCCAACATTAAAAATCTAAAGACACATCAAAAGGGAGCCACAAAGAAACAACTACAACCTCATGAAAATAATCCATTCTATACGTCAATGGTCTAAAAAATCAAGCAGTACTTGCTATATCAATGTCCTCTGCCATTATCGAAGCAAACTTCATTATAGGATGCTACTCTAATCAATTTTCGGAAGAAAAAAATTACAGAAAATCATTGTTGCTCTGGCTTGATAGTGTAAATTCTCACTCGGAAAGAAGAAGATTCTATGAATAACAGTTTTAAATAAGAGAAAAAAGGCATACCGCAGCTATAACAAATACGTTTTTTTAAAGCTTTTTAACTTATTACTTTTCTACAGTGAAATGCATATTGGAGTGGGAATGACTGCTAGCTAGGTAACTTTGAAAAGGTGTGGCCAGCCTTAAACCACTTCTTCACATTAATAAGGTGTAGAAAATCTATTGCGATGAATAGAAATATGTTAGAGGTATCAATAGTACCACTTCTTCATATTTATAAGGTGTAGAAAAACTATTGTGACAAACAGAAATATGTTAGAGGTATCAATAGTATGTACAAAATGAAAAAAAAAAGGAGGTTTTTAACTGGACAATAAGATGACATTTTGACCATGCTGTCTGAAGACAAATTCTTAGATGACGGGAAGCACTCGCTACATTTTTCACCATTATTCTCAATGTAAAGTCTCGGTGCTGTCACTAAAAAGTTTTTTAGCAGAGCGTTACGGTAACTAAGGCAAAGGGATTAGTTCGATTAATATCTTGTAATCCCTTTCTTGTGCCCATCTCCTTGTCAAGAGTTGTGTTGAGAAGAATGACTTATCTCTAAGTAAATTCAATCCCCGGCTTACAAATATAAATGGATTATTGACACGATAGAGCCTCTGGAAGTAGATACTGCAGAGTGGATATTAGCGTTCACTATGAAATAGGTTTTTCAAGGTTCACCTAAAACCCTCACAATTGTGTCTTTTAAGTGGGCTTACACAATTCAAAAACCCCACACTGAGTTTTCTGGATAGATAAAAATATGTAGGGTGATGAATCCAAATAAGCTACAAGGAAGTTCATGACATATTGCAATGAGAAACAGTTTGGATAAATAAGATGAAGAAAAAGACTTACTTTTTAATTAAATCATAAATAAAGCTAGATATTCGACACAAAAACAAGAAACTGAAAATAAACTCTGAGATTATAAATGGACTGTTCTGTAATAAAGTAACTTTTAATCCCTGAAAACCTCTTAAAACAACAACTCATCACCATGTCCCAGTCCAAAATAACCAGTATATGACAAAAATCAAGAAAACGAAACATACAAAATTAATTAAAAGAAACTCAAAATTGCATACAAAGTTAAATATAACTCGAATTTTGTATTTGGAGAATATTAATAGCTGACGAATGACTCCAGAGAGCAACTCCAACTTTGCGAGCTATCTAATCCACTACCAAAAATAGTTCTGCAACAGTATTGCACCAACCTCGAGAGGAGGTACATAAAATTTGCTAAAGATCTAATGATGGATCTTTGCTATGGGATGGCATAAGAGAGATAAAGAAGTAAATCAGATGGGTCTGACCATGTAGTTAATCGCAAAAATCAAGCCTTTCCACTTCAAGTGGCCCACACTACAAGAAACATGCACAGACAACAAAACTTTGATAAGGCTCTACAACCATCCTTTTTTTTTTTTTTTTGGGATCCAGCCATCCATTTCTTTCATGAAAATTTGCTAACATATGTACCCAAGGGAATCTTCACAGTTGGACCCAACTTATGGACAGAGACTGGATCTCAAAAGTAATCATGACAATTCCCAGCACTTACAAATATGCCCTTAATAGAGGGGTTAAAAAAAGGAAAAGAAAAGATGGTGTTTGTGTACCTTATGATACCACAACATAAAACAAACAACAATGCAATTTGATGAAGAGAGAGCACAAAACTCCCACAGAACAATGCAGTTCTACATGAGCCCAAATAAAATAATCAGGATGTAGAGATGATATTAGCATCTTACAAATATCAAGAAAAGAATAAGAAAACCTAAAGTTGGGTTGCAAAATCGGTATCTATTTCTGTGGAAAAAATAATAATAATAATAATAATAAGAGCCCAAATCAAGTTTTTTGAGAGGGATGGGAAATCGAAGATGGGACCCAATACGACAAAACCTTCTTAAATATATTCTAGCTCAGTCAATTGCCATGATAAAGGAAGCACGTCAAAACATAGAGCCTGAAAAGTGTGTGCATGTCCAACACAACACAAGTGGTCTCTATTCCAAGGTATGTATTTTAATATTTTCACGCCCACTTAACCATTTCCCACAAACAGACCGTTTGTTAGTGGTGTTTCAGACACATCAATTCTTTTGTGGATTACCACTCATCAATGCTTGATGGGATAAAGATTCACGAACAAAAATGAATGGAATGCATTTTGCTCAAGGACTTCTCATAGAGAAACTTCCAAATGAGTTTGAAAAAGTACACTTTTACAACTAGACATCCTTATGGTTAACTGGAAAATAAAAATAACAACATTACGATGTGAAACAACCAAAACTCCATTCAAGTTCCATAGTTTCAAAAGTAAGATATTCTCTAAAAGCTATCTCAAGTGTTAAGCTCTCGCTTCCATGTAAACTATAGCATTTGAAAACAATCCAGAAGTGTCAGAAGCTTCAACAATGTTGCTTCTTCTCTAGATTTGTGTCAGACAAGCAAAGACCATATAGATTAATTGCTTAGTGATAAGTTGTAGTAGGAGCAATTGTTGAAGATACCATACGATCAATATGGGAGATTGTAGTCGTGAATCCGTGATGTTAGTTTCACAGGCATTATGAGCACAAAGGGGCCTGAAAAAAATAATTTAAGTGGAAAAGAAAATTACCCTTGTTCAAAAAATAAACTATTGCTTAAGAAGAGTCAACCATTTGTATAAACAGTTTATGCAGAAAGGTGACACTATCGAAGTTAGATTGGTCATGGTCTTACTTTCAAATGCTCGACTTTACATAGAGAATAACTTTCAAATGAGATTTAAAAGAAGTACCCTTACTATTAGAACTAACGTCCCTCATGTTAATTAGCCGGAAAAAAAAATATACATCATTACAATGTGAATAATACGAACAAACCATTGGATTCCATAGTTTCAAAAGTAAAATATTATCTAAGCTCTATGTCAAGGCCATCATTTGAAAACACCCCATAAGAATCAAAGGCTCCAATGGTGTTGGTTCTTCTCGATATTTGGGTCAAACAAACAGAAACGATACACATGCATAACCAATATAGAAGCAATTGTTAAACAAGTTGTAGGATGTTATACAAGTTTTAGTCCAGGACAGGGTGAGGTCGGCCCTAATGAACTTGTTTTTGTCTCAGGCTTGTTGCTATATGATATGCCCATGCTGGGCTCATATTGGGTTAAGGCCTTTGGTCCTAAACTTTGGGTCAAGGATGAGCCCAGATAGGCTTAGACCAAACTTGGCCTAATGCCACCCTTAATTCTCATAGTTGTAATCTATTCGGTTAATTAGGCTTTAGTAAGAAATCATTAACCAAATACCAAAATACTTCTCCAAATGATGACCATAAGACTTACCTAAAAACTAAAGGAATTTGCTCATGAGATAGCTGAATCCACCTTATACACTTGCCATTTATATAAAGAACGCAGGCCAGACGTACAACCAACATGATCCCCCAACTTACCTATTTGATGGACAACTTACATATTTGACTAGTCTGCACATCCAATGCCTTATAGAAATCATGACATATACATGAGTGGGCTTCACAGAATTCTTAGAGAACTTTGTTGAAAGGGTTGAGTTCGTGTTTCCTAGTACCCCTGTAAATAGACCTAGCTAACCCAAATGGGTTCTTTTCAAGTTCAAGTCTTGTTGTGAATACCCAAAACCAAATCCAATCAAGTTTAGGTATCTCTTAGGGTACCTGTTAGAATATACCACATGGGCTTTACATGTGTGTCTTATCAATTTATTTCTTAATCATTAAAGGTTTTGATGTATCAAAGGATTTCATGTATTGATTTATTTTAGAGTAGATCGTCCTTTGGTTTTCTTATCAATTTATTTCTTAATCATTAAAATTTTCCTAGTGTTTGCTTCTGGCACAGAATCCTTTTGAAGATGATGAATAAAATTTGTCTATTTTAAATGTTGCCCCAGTATTTTCAGCTAAAAAAACATTTTGTTATGAGTGACTTCCTAATCCAAGTAGTGTCCTTATCCAACCCTAACTTCATCTTCGGGTAAGAGTCTGACTGTTCTTATTTGTCTTGATCCTAATTAAAGATCGACGGTTATTACTTTGATTCCACGACAAATCAACCCTTGTGTAAAGTGGTGTGAGATTTTGCCTATTAAAGATAGTCCAATAAAAAAAGTAAGTCATGTGCACATTCATGGGACCTTATCCCATCGTCTAGGACAAACTAAAACCTGAAAATGATCACGGGGAAGGAGTGAAGTGATAAGAGGCAAGGGAGGATTTCTAATTTGAATAGGGGATGCAGATGGACTTTTTGGTCGAGCTAACAACTTGTAGGCAATCAGAATCGGTCAACCAACACCCGATGATAAGCCCCTTAGGGGGTTTGGGCTAGCCTGGCCCCTAATAGATCCACTTTGAAGAAAAAAGATATTTATATATTGAAATTCGGGCCGAAGGCTTTGACTCGAAACGTCATGTTGTTCATCTAATTTTGTTGGTCTAAGAGTAGCTCCCATGTTTCGAGAGCGACCTAATCAAGAGAACTAGAAGCCAAGGCTGCCCGGAGTGCGCTATAGTGTGTCCTACTAGATTGGGGTTCTGTTTTTCAGCAGATATGATGTCCCCCTAATAGTAACAACGTGCATCAGAACTCACTAATATGAAAGGAGAGAAAAACAAATCAATGCCAACAATGGAGTCAATCCGTTATTCATCGACAGACGAAGCTCTCATTCAGTCATTAAGCATCACTAGCTTAGCGCTATAAGGGCGGTATGGATTTTGAAAGGAATGGACGAGCGTAGACTTAATAGTGAATGCAGAATTGAGGGTTTCAGGAGTCTCCAGATGTGAGGATTAAAAAAAAAAAAAAAAATTCTCCTATTACACCACATGCATCGAGTAATCCATGGGGAGGGGAATCAAACTCCTATCTGTGGGGAGCAAACCCATGACCAAAGTCGTTTGCCCAAACTCATGATGGGTGGTAATCCACGGGAAAAGGAATTGAACTTGTGTCTGTGGGGAGCAAACCCACAACCAAAGCCATTCTCCTGAATTCATGTCTGTGGGGAGCAAACCCATGACCAAAGTCGTTCTCCCAAACTCATGACCGGTAACCCACGGAGAGGGGAAACGAACTCGTGTCTGTGGGGAGCAAACCCAAGACCAAAGCCATTCGCCCAAACTCGTGAAGGGTTTTAAGAATTTTTAAATTTTTTTTTTTTTTAAAGACAGGGTAGGGTGTCCTCGTCTCTTTAAGGTGAGACCATTCCCTACAGATGCACGTAATCACCTGCCAACCACGTGCGTAAAAAAATCCACGGGGAGGAAATCGAAGTCAGTCATTAAGCGTCATTAGCATACGGCCATATGGGCAGGATCAAGCTTGAAGGAATGGACAGGCGCAGACTTAATACTGAACATTGAAATTGAGGGTTAAATTTTCAAGAATATCCAAATGTGAGGATTAAAAACAAAAACTTTCCCTGATACATAGGGTGAAGAACAGGGCAATGAGTCGAGTCAGACCAAGTTAGGGCTGAATGGCTGACCCGACTCGCCCAACTCGGTACCAAGTCCAGCATGCCTGACCAGATCTGAGTCCAGGTCTGGCCTAGACTAATCCATATTGCATCTGACCCGGTCACAGGTACCAAGTTGAGTCGAGTCAACACCGAGTCAAGTCGAGTGTAGCGGGTCTCCAGATGTGGAGATAATAAATATATATATATATATAAGAAAAAAAAACTTCTCCAGTTACACCATGTGCATCGAGTAATCCACAAGAAGGGGAATCGAACTCCTGTCTGTGGGGAGTAAACCCCTGACCAAAGTCGTTCGCCCAAACTCATAACATGTAATCCAGTGGGAGGGGAATTAAACTCGTGTCTACGAGGAGCAAACCCATGACAAAAGTCATTCGCCCCAACTCGTGATAGGTAATCCATGGGGAGGGGAATCACACTCTTGTCTATGGGGAGCAAACCCGGGACCAAAGCCATTCACCCAAACTCGTGACGGGTTTTGGGAAGTTTTTTTTTCAATATATAATGACTGGGTTCCCCGTCCCTTTAAGGCGAAACCATTCCCTGCAGATGCACTCAAACCACGTGCATAAAAAAATCCCCATGGAGGGAATTGAAATCAGTCGTTAAGCGTCATCAGCATACACCTATAGGAGTAGGATCAAGCTTGAAAGGAATGGACAGGCGTAAGCTTACTAATGAAAAACTGAAATTGAGGGTTAAAATTTTAGGAATATTGAGATGCGATGATTAAAAACAAAAACTTACCCTGATACATGACGTATTGAACAAAGCAATGAGTCGAGTCGGACCAAGTTAGGGCTGACTTGACTCGACCCAGTTTTGAAATAGACCTAACCCGAACTCGACCCAACTCGGTACCAAGTCCAGCATGCCTGACCCGATCTGAGTTTAGGTCTGGCCTGGACTAATCTAGACTGAGTCTGACCCAGTCACAGGTACTGAGTCAAGTCGAGTCAGGTCAGGCGTGGCAGGTCTCCAGATGTGGAGATTAAAAAAAAAAAAAACCTTCCCTAGTTACACCATATACATCGAGTAATCCACAGGGAGGGGAATCGAACTTGTGTCTGTGGGGAGCAAACCCACGACCAAAGTCATTCTCCTAAACTCGTGTCTGTGGGGAGAAAACCCATGACCAAAGTCGTTCTCCCAAACTCATGACCGGTAACCCACGAAGAGGGAAAACGAACTCGTGTCTATGGGGAGCAAACCCAAGACCAAAGCCATTCGCCCAAACTTGTGACGGGTTTTGACAAATTTTTTTTATATATAAAGATAGGGTAGGTTGTCCCCGTCCCTTTAAGGTGAGACCATTCCCTACAGATGCATGCAATTACCTGCCAACCACGTGCATTGAAAAATTCATGGGGAGGAAATCGAAGTTAGTCGTTAAGCGTCATGAGCATATGGCCATATGGGTAGGATCAAGCTTAAAAGGAATGGACAGGCACAGACTTAATACTGAACACTAAAATTGAAGGTTAAATGTTCAAGAATATCCAAATGTGAGGATTAAAAACAAAAACTTTCCCTAATACATAGGGTGAAGAATAGGGCAACGAGTCGAATCGGACCAAGTTAGGGCTAAAGGGCTGACCTGACTAGCCCAACTTGGTACCAAGTCCAGCATGCCTGACCAGATCTGAGTCCAGGTCTGGCCTGGACTAATCCATACTAAGTCTAACCCAGTCACAGGTACCGAGTCAAGTCGAGTCAGCACTGAGTCAGGTTGGGTGTAGTGGGTCTCCAGATGTGGGGATTATAAATTATATAAAAAAAAACTTCCCCAGTTACACCACGTGCATCGAGTAATCCACAGGAAGGGGAATTGAACTCCTATCTGTGGAGAGCAAACCCACGACCAAAGTCGTTCGCCCAAACTCATAACATGTAATCCACGGGGAGGGGAATCAAACTCGTGTCTGTGAGGAGCAAACCCAGGACAAAAGTCGTTCACCCCAACTCGTGATAGGTAATCCACGGGGAGGGGAATCACACTCTTGTCTATGGGGAGCAAACCCATGACTAAAGCGATTCACCCAAACTCGTGACGGGTTTTGGGAAGGTTTTTTTAATATATATAATGACAGGGTGTCCCCGTCCCTTTAAGGCGAGACCATTCCCTGTAGATGCACACAAACCACGTGCATCAAAAAATTCACATGGAGGGAATTGAACTCGGTCGTTAAGCGCCATGAGCATATGCCTATAGGAGCAGGATCAAGCTTAAAAGGAATAGACAGGCGTACGCTTACTAGTGAAACACTGAAATTGAGGGTTAAAATTTTACGAATATTGAGATGCAATGATTAAAAACAAAAACTTACCCTGATACACAGCGTGTTGAACAGAGCAACGAGTCAAGTCGAACCAAGTTAGGGCTGACCTAACTCGACCTGGTTTTGAAATAGACCTAACCTGAACTCGACCCAACTCGGTACCAAGTCCAGCATGCCTGACCCGATCTGAGTTTAGGTCTAGCCTAGACTAATCCAGATTGAGTCTGACCCGGTCATAGGTACCAAGTCGAGTCGAGTCAGGTCAGGTGTGGCAGGTCTCCAGATGTGGAGATTAAAAAAAAAAAAGTTTCCCCAATTACACCACGTACATCGAGTAATCCATAGGGAGGGGAATCAAACTCGTGTCTGTGGGGAGCAAACTCACAACCAAAGTCGTTCGCCCAAACTCATAACAGGTAATCCACGGGGAAGAAATCGAACTCATGTCCGTGGGGAGCAAACCCATGACCAAAGTCGTTCGCCCCAACTCAAGACAGGTAAATCCACGAGGAGGGGAATCACACTCATGTCTATGGGGAGCAAACCCACTACTAAAGCCATTCACCCAAACTCATGACGGGTTTTGAGAAGGTTTTATATATATATATATATATATATATAATAACAGGGTTTCCCTGTCCCTGTCCCTTTTGGGAAGTGAAACCACACATCTATCAAAGATCTAAGTAAAATGAGAAAAAGGATTGATGTAGGCTCATCCTTGAGTATGTATTTGACTATCCCTCTATTGGAGGTGAGTGATATTCAGCATTTAGTGAAGTTGCGTATTGTGTGCTTAGGGTGTAATTAGTTATGTGCGTAAACTGTCTAACCCTACTAAGATCAAGAGTATCCCAAAATAGGAAAGACACTTAGCATGAAGATTAGTTTGCCTAGAACAAAAATATCGTTCATAAGTTGTATTTTCAAATAATCTATTTTTTAGAGATCAAGAAGTAAATCTGTATATGGAGTTTCATTTATTGATAAAAGGTCATTCCAACAACAAATTTGGGGCATTTAGTTTTCACCTACTAGGAAATCTTGCTAAAAAATCATCTTTAGTTTAAATTCTTCATACTTTTTTACTCTTTTTATTTATTTATTTATTTATTTATTTTTTACGTTTCTTCTTTATTTATGTCCTTCCAACTTGTTTTTCGTTTTGTATTTTTTGTCTAAGTAAAACCTAAAACCAACAAAAGAATTTAGCTATGGCTCATTTCAAATTGCCATCTTTTTTTTTTTTTTGAGAGAGCTTCATTAAAAGCCCACAAAATGCGCAAAAGAAAACAACGCACCTACATAATTGAAAAACATATGAGAGATTAGCAAGATTAACTAGCTTTACATAAGAAGCCCAACTCAAAAAATACATTTAATTTCCCTAACGGCCATAACATGTGAAGAAGTCCTATTATAAAAACATCTCCTATATAAAAGCAATCTCTAAGCTTTCCCCACTTTTCCCACTCCTCTTGAATGCCAAGACCACAAAAGGTCCACAACAGAATTCAGTTTCACCTCAGCTTGTATGGAGAGCATTGAGAAAATAGTCCCACATCTTTCAAGCAAACAAGCAAACATACATATGTTAGGAAGGGTAAGGGATCTTCTTTGCAAATTACTGATTGTCAACACCCTCTTTCTTCTCACAAGTCAAGCGAACGTTGTCTCCCATGGTGGAGCTCTGTATGACCATAGTTTCTCCCCCATTAACAATTAAAGGGCATTATCGTTGTACATACTATATCACCTATTGGAATTTTTGGTAGACCTCATTAATATATTAATGTATATCTTCATACATCTCGTTCATTGAAATTAACAGCCATTTAAAAACATCCATCACAATGAACAATTAAAAGGCGCTATCATTGTATATAACGTATCACCGAAAATGACCTTTAATGATATTTAGAGCATAGATCACTAAAAGCACCCCAATCATATGAAGCGTTGGATCGCTAATTATAAGCTAATCATATTAACGGTTCAAATCAATTGAAATAGGCCAAGCATGTCAAAGGTCTGCATCATTGGAAACCAACATATCATATGAAGGGTTTGGATCAACCATGGTAGGCTTTAGATAAATCCCACCATATTAACGATTTAGATCATTAAATATAGGCTAGCTAGATGAACAATTAGTCAAGAAAAATAATTACACTCCACACTTAACTATAAAAGATTGAAATATTATATGTCAAGATTGCTCCACTAACAATTTTTGTCCTTACCACATCCAATGAGGGCTTTTAATAATCAACGGAATTGATTGGTGAACAGAGGCCTCAGCATATATTGGTTCCGATCATTAAAATAGCCACAACGATATAAAGGGTTTGGATCACTTACAATAGGCCCAATCAAATGAACAATTTGAATCACTTGGAATGGCCCAACCATATCAAATATTCGTATGGGTGAAAATGTTCCTAATCAATATTAACCATTGGATCATTGAAAACAAGCCCTACCATATTAATTGGATCACTGAAAATAGGCCTTACCTTAATTTTTTATAATGATAGCAGGCACCCTACAATATTAACGATTTAAATTACAAAATGTAGGCCCAATCATTAAGAAAGGCTTAGATAATTAAAATGAGTCCAATCATTTCAACAATTTAGACTATTAAAAATGGACCCAATCATATGATCAATTTGTAGCATTCATAGTGGGTTGGGAAACATTAACTTAGATAATTGAAAATGGTCCACTGTTGATGATTCATGTATCGATCTCTTACATGTGAAAAATAACAATTCAACATCCACCATGGGATGTTTTACATCAACCAATTAGATTACTAAAAACATGCCTTAACACATCAATCATTGGAAACTGACCAATCATAAGAATTAGACCATTAAAACATGCCCCATTATATGAAAGGCTCAAAACACTAAATAAGACCCCAATCATATATAGGATCTTTGAGATTTGAATCAATCATAGGCACGGTTGACCCATGCACCAAGTATCACAAACAGGAAATATCGCAACTATAGAATAAGCAACTCACAAATAGATACTTAAGAACCAGAATACGAATACCTAAACAATCTATCAATTGCAAAATGTTAACAAATTTTATGACTAGCTTCCTCCTCCCTAAAAGAACTTGGTTGTATGTGGTATCCACTTAGGCCATAAAACATGAACTAACTAATTCAATTGCGGAAAACAAATACAACATATCAATTGGTTTGAAATCGAAAATGGCCCAATCACAAAAACAGTTTGGAATACTAAATAAGGTCCCAACCATACCAATGGTTTCGATCACTAAAAATCTACACAATCACGGTAATGAAACAATCGTATGGATAGTTTGGATCATTGAAAATTGGCACAATCATTTGGACAAGCTTACAAATAGTCAATCATCTGAATGATACAAATCAACTTAGCAAATCAATTGGTATAAATTCGTGAATTTACTTGGGGCATGGTTCATCCATATTAGGCCTCTTTGATGTGATCTAAATCTCGTCTTGTGACATTTGTGCAAATCATTCATATGATCGGGCCCCTATTTAATGTTTCAAGCCATTCATATTATTGGGCATATGTTTAGTGATCTAATCCCTTCATATGGTTTGGTTCATTTTCATCGATCTAAACCAAGTGATTTTTAAAGGTTGATCTAAACCTGATTTGTTACCGACCCCTTATGTAGTGATCTTACTAATTGGGCTTACCCTTTGAAATAGTTGGGTAATATTAAGTGATTCAAATTGTTCATATTATTAGGCTTGTTTCAATAATATGGGTTGTTTTAATGATCCAAATCCGTCGTATTGTTTAGGCTGTTTTCAATGATCCGAATCAATGTAAATATCAAGGCCCATATATATTTTATGTTCTTGACTATCACTTTGTTAAAAGCATATTATAATCTTTTGAATTTTCTTTTGTTTGGTACACTTGGGGCATGGGCCATCCATATTAGGCCTTTGTTGTGATCTAAATCTTTTATTGTGACTAGCGTCATATGTAGCGATATATCTAGTTGCTAAGAATGGGCTGATTTTCATTTATGCAGTATCATTCATATGATCGGGGCCTCTATTTGATGGTTCAAGCCATTCACATGATTGGGCCTATAGTTAGTGATTTAAGCTCTTCATATGATTTGGGGACTTTTCATCGGTCCTAGCGAAGTGATATTTGAAGGCTGATCTAACCTTGCTTTGTTAACACCCCCTATGTAGTGATCCATCCTATTGATGATATATTTGGGTTAATTTTCAATGATCTAAACCAGTCATTATATATATTTTGGCTAATTTTCATTGATCCAAACCATTCGTTTGATTGAGCCCTATTCGATCTTCCAATCCATACATATGATTTGGCCTATGCTTACTAATCCAAACCCTTTATATGCTTCAGGCCATTTCGGTGATTCACGCCAAGTTACATTCAGGCCATTTCGGTGATTCACGCCAAGTAATAAAATTGACGATATATGTGGGTTGATTTTCAATGATCTAAGTCAATCATATATGTTTGGGTTGATTTTCAATGATCCAAAACATTCGTTTGATTCAGCCCTATTTGATTTTCGAAGCCACTCATATGATTTGGCCTATATTTAGTGATCCAAATCCTTCAAGTATGTATTCAATGGTCAAATTAGTTAGAGGTGATTTGACCCTTGGGGGATGTACAATGGTGAGTTTTTTTTTTCTTTGCTTTTCTTTTCTTTTTAGAGACATCAATACAAGAGTCGGCTACAATGGGTCCATTTTTTTGTGATCCAAAATTTTGTTTCACGGGGACCATTTTAGTGGATATGAACCGTTCATATGAGTTAGTGATCTTAGCTGCTCATCTTATGATTAAGGCTATTTTTGGTGACCAAGCCAATCGATTTATTAAGTTGATCCATGGTATTCATATGATCGAGGTTGGTTCTCAATGATCTACGTTATTAACATTTCAAGGCCATATCAATTTTATAAACCATTCAAATGATTGCACCTATTTTCTATTATCCAAACCATTGATAAGATTGCTTCGTTATCATGATCCAAACCATTGACAAGATTTCTTCGTTACCATGATCCAAACCATTGACAAGATTGCTTCGTTACCATGATCCAAACCATTGATATAATGAGGCATGTGCTTAACAAATCAATTAGTGCATTACATGCCCCAAAGTCGTTAGTGATTCAAGTAGTACTAATGGTTGGGCTCATTTTCACTTTTAGTGAGAAAAGCCATTGATGTTCTCGAGCCATTTTAGGTGATCCTAGCCATTCATATGTGTTTCTTGCTTTGAATGACCCATACCCTTTGGGTTAGAGGATTATAGCATTTCAATTTTTTTATGCCAAACCATCAATATGTTCAAGCCCATATTCATTAATCTTGTTAGTTGAACTGATTTGGCCCTTGGGAGGTACAATAGCGACTTTTCTCTTTTTAGAGACTTTGGTACAAGAGTTGGCTACAGTGGTTTTTTTTCTTGTTGTCTAAAACATAAAGTATCAATAGGACCATTTATAGTAATCCAATCTATTTTTATAATTTGGTCTAATTTGAAATTGTCAATGTGCGAACTCATTTTATTAAATTCAAACTGTTTCAAATGTTTGAACCATATTTAGTAAGCTAAATTCTTGATATGGTTGGGTTTCTTTTTTCAATGATCTAAACTCTTCATATGATTTGGCCCATTTCTAGTGATCCAAACCTTTGACATGCTTGGCCATTTCAATGGATCAAAACCTTTGACGTGCTTGGGCCATTTCAGCGGATTGGAACTTCTTATATGATTCGGGCCATTCAGTGATCCAAATGCATCATATGATTTGGGCTACTGTTGGTGATCTAAACTAATCATATGATTGAAGCCTCTTTCCATGACCCATCTTAATGGATATATTAAGTTGATCCATCTATTCATAATATATGAGGTTGGTTCTCAGTTATCTACATCATTAATGTAAGACCCGATGCCCCAGAAATCTGGTTTGTACACTAGGTAGCCATTGGTTGTAGGTTCATTGGCCCCGAGAATGTTTTGACTTGATCATAATGTTGGTCTATTATCGAGCCGCAAGCTGTATTTCAACCCAATGTCCGAATGTTAAGATACGGACTTAAAATTAAACAATCTGAGAAATGACCATTATGTCCTTATTTTAGGTGGGGCTCCGCCATCATCGAGTTTTCAAAATTTGTTAGGTCGGAGAGCTTAACCGTTGTGGTCGTAGTCAAGTTATAGAGTTATTGGCAAAAATGACTTGTCAATAGGACACCCGGATTGTAAGTTATGCATAGAGATGCACATGTATAGTTTTAATAAAATAACTCAAATGACCTCATTTTTTTTTTTAATCCTTGGAATGCTTTCTGTCAAATCACTTACATGACATTTTGTTTATTGCTACTATAAGTTTAAATTTCTCAAAATCATCACAAAATATCTCATAACCCTCCTTATTAACCAAAAGCCAATTTAAGACACTTTTTAAGTCCATAAATAGGAAAAACCTCTTTCAAACATTCCATTTCCAGCACTCTAGTTGAGGAAAAGAAGAAGAAGAAGAAGAAAAGGAAATAAAAGTTGAGGTTGAGATCCAATCCTCTACTAGTTACAGGTGAGTGCATAGATTAGGAGCACGCATATGTGTACGTTGGGGTTTCCTTCAAAACCCTATTGCTGGAATTGCTGTATTAGGGTTAGGTTATCGCTGAATTTCATTTAAGGTTAGATTCTTGTTGGATTTATTGCTGGAATTGCTGTATTAGGGTTAGGTTATCGCTGAATTTCATTTAAGGTTAGATTCTTGCTGGATTTATTGCTGAAATTACTGTATTAAGGTTAGGTTATCGCTGAATTTCATTTAGGGTCAGATTCTTGCTGGATTTATTGCTGGAATTATTGTATTAGGGTTAGGTTATCGTTGAATTTTCATTTAGGGTTCGATTAGTGCTGGAATTTCTGTTTTACGGTTAAAATATTGCTGGATTTTCATTTGGGTTATGTTCTCGTTGGATTTAGGTTAGAATATTGCTGGATTTTCGTTTGGGTTATGTTCTCGTTGGATTTTTATGAAGGTTATTGTTGGATTTTTCTGATTTAATTAGTGAGATTATTAGTGGAAGGTTGGATGATAGAGATGAGTTAGTTTTGTTTAAATTCATATGAATTGTTATCGGTTTCTTGCTGTCCCTTACAAAGTCCACCCACTACCTGTTTGACAAACTATTTCAAAGAAATATCCTTCATCCTTTCTAAGTCATGTGCATATCAAATGCATGGTTCATAGTTGATGTATCATTATATGATTGAGCATGAATGATTCATACCATGGTATGGTGCTCATAGTGGGTTGTGTTGTAGTATGTAAACTACCTGTGAACCATTTAGATACAAGATGCATTACATGAGACCCCTATGAGGAACTTAAATATATGAGGAGACCTCATGAGGAAGGTCGTCCTCTGTTTGCCTTAAAAATATGATTTGTTAGGCTTGTGTGTGGGCTCATGCATACATACATACAGTGATTGTAAATGCGATGAAACAGACTCTGTTAGGACATGAGTTGGACACCACACCGAAAATGTGTAATTCAACAGGACATGATTAGAAGGTCCATGGGTGAAAGTCCCTAAACCCCGATTGGTACCATTGGGAGTGACTAATGCTTAAACCGGGTGGAAGAATAGAGCACTGGAATGATGAAATACCAAAGTAGGTAGCGACTCCCACCGACGTGTCAATTGGTTGAGAGGTTTGACCTAACCTGCTTATGGGCAAGAAAAGAATGATTATGTATGACGAGCTCGTAAATTATCCGCTATCGTTTTACCAGGCGACTTATGACTTCTCGCTGTTAGGCAGATAGTAAGGTTCAACACAAGTGGATTAGACTAGTTCGGCCGTGAACTATGTAGTCCCACCTCTGTAGTTGACCACGGTGGAAAAGTCTATACAAGTGGGTAGAAGTCCCACCTCTGTTTTAGACTTTGGTGATCCAATTGGGAAATATGGAAAGTTGTGGAAATGTTGAAAGAGTGTGTATGTTACAAGTGGGTAGAAGTCCCACCTCTGTATATAAAAATGTTTTGGAAGCCCGTGCATTCATGTACATTAAATGAGCATGATATGAAACATGCATTTTCACGGCACACACGCACTCACTGGGCTTAGTAGCTCAAGCTTTCCTTTCTATTTATTTCAGGTGAGAGTAAGGAGCTACAGGAGTAGAGGCTACAAACTCCAGTTATCCTTTTTATTTTGTACATATCAGTGTGTATATTTTTGTAATACCCTGCATATGTACATCAGGTATAGTAAATATGACATGGTTTATGTTTTGGTTTTGCCTTGATGTGCTCAGTTGTACACAGTTGAATATGATAAAATTTTGAGAAATGATACATGTTTGTTGTCTTTACTTTCAGAAATCCTCCTTGTGGAGCCCCGTTTATGGGACTTAGTATGTGATAGTTGGAAGTCCCACAATCGGAGTTCTATGGAGGTTTTCAACCAAAATTTGGTGTCTAGTAATCATGGATTACCAACACTAGATTTTGGGTTGTGACAGTTAATTTTGTAGGACCCTCTTCAGTTCTATACACAATTCAAACAATCATGTTTCTTTTTACCACGATCCAAATTCATATGATTTAGCACATTTCTAGTGATCCAAACCTTTGACATGGGCCATTTCGATGGATAAAAAACATTGTCATGCTTGGGCCATTAAGTGGATCCAAATTGTTCATATGATTTGGCGATCCAAACTCATCATATGATTGAAGCTGCTTTTCGTGATCCTAACTCATCATATGATTGAAGCTGCTTTTCATGATCCATGGCAATGGATATTTTAAGTTGATCCATGCCCTAAAATTTGTAGGATCCTCTTCAGCTTTACAAATAATCCAAATTGTTCATATTATTTGGCTCATTTCTATCGATCCAAACCTTTGACGTGTTTGGGCCATTTCAATGGATCAAAACCTTTGACGTGCTTGGGCCATTTCAACGGATTTGAACTTCTTATATGATTCGTCCCATTCAGCAATGGAAGTGCATTATATGATTAGTGTTGCTGTTAGTGATCTAAACTAATCATATGATTGAAGCCTCTTTCCATGACCCATCCAATGGATATGTTAAGTTGATCCATCTATTCATAATATATGAGGTTGGTTCGCAGTTATCCACATCGTTAATTTTGTAGGACCCTCTTCAGTTATATACATAATTCAAACAATAATGTTTCTTTTTACAAATTTTCAAACTCATATGATTTGGCCCATTTCTAGTGATTCAAACCTTTAACATGGGCCATTTCGATGAATAAAAAACATTGCCATGCTTGGGCCACTAAGTGGATACAAATAGTTCATATGACTTGGCACATTCGGCGATCCAAGCTCATCTTACGATTGAAGCTCCTTTTCATGATCCAAACTTATCATATGATTAAAGCTACTTGTCATGGTACATGGTAATGCAGATATGTTAACTTGATCCATGCGCGAAATTTTGTAAGACCCTCTTCAGCTTTACAAATGATCCAAACTGTTTATACGATTTCACCCATTTCTAGTGATCCAAACCTTTGACATGCTTAGGCCATTTCAATGGATCAAAGCCTTTGATGTGCTTGGGCCATTTTAACAGATTTGAACTTCTTATATGATTTGGCCCATTCGGCCCATTCAACGATCCAAATGCATCATATGATTAGTGCTGTTGTTAGTGACCTAAACTAATCATATGATTAAAGACTCTTTACATGACCCATCCCAATGGATATGCTAAGTTGATTCATCTATTCATAATATATGAGGTTGGTTCTTAGTTATCCACATTGTTAATTTTGTAGGACCCCCTCCAGTTCTATAAACAATTCAAACAATCATGTTTCTTTTTACAACTATCCAAATTCATATGATTTGGCCAATTTCTAGTGATCCAAACCTTTGACATGGACCATTTCGATGGATAAAAAATATTGACATGCTTGGGCCATTAAATGGATCCAAATTGTTCATATGATTCGTCTCATTCGGCGATCCAAACTCATCATACGATTGAAGCTGCTTTTCGTGATCCTAACTCATTATATGATTGAAGCCTCTTTCCATGACCCATCCCAATGGATATGTTAAGTTGATTCATCTATTCATAATATCTTAGGTTGGTTCTTAGTTATCCACATTGTTAATTTTGTAGGACCCTCTTCAGTTCTACTCACAATTCAAACAATCATGTTTCTTTTTACAACGATCCAAATTCATATCATTTAGCCCATTTCTAGTGATCCAAACCTTTAACCAGGGTCATTTCGATGAATAAAAAACATTGACATGCTTGAGCCATTCAGTGGATCCAAATTGTTCATATGATTTGGCACATTCAGCGATCCAAACTCACCATTCGATTAAAGCTCCTTTTCATGATCTAAACTTATCAAATGATTAAAGCTGCTTTTCGTGATACATGGCAATGGATATGTTAAGTTGATCCATCTGCTAAATTTTGTAGGACCCTCTTCAGCTTTGCAAGTGATCCAAACTGTTCATATGATATGGTCCATTTCTACTGATCCACAGCTTTGACATGCTTAAGCCATTTCAATGGATCAAAACCTTTGACGTGCTTGGGCCATTTTAGCGGATTTGAACTTCTTATATGATTTGTCCCCATTCTGCGTTCCAAATGCATCATATGATTTGTGTTGTTGTTAGTGATCTAAACTCATCATATGATTGAAGCCTCTTTTCATGACCCATCTCAATGGATATGTTAAGCTAGATCCGTCTATTCATAATATTTGAGGTTGGTTCCCAGTGATCCACATCATTAATTTTGTAGGACCCCCTTTCAGTTAGATATGCTATTCAAATAATCAGGTTTCTTTTTACAACGATCCAAATTCATATGATTTGGCCCATTAATAGTGATCTAAATCTTTAACATGGGCCATTTCGATGGATAAAAAACATTGACATGCTTGGGCCATTCAGTGGATCCAAATTGTTCTTATGATTTTGCTAATTTGGCGATCCAAACTCATCATATGATTAAAGCTTCTTTTCATGATCCAAAGGCCTGCGGGTGCCACATCAGATGATCTTCCACCATGTCACAACAAAACAACAGAAGAGAGCAGCTATGGCATCAGCAGGTTAAGTTGTCCTTGACAAAAGAAATCCTGGAACTATTAGCAAAAGAATCCTCAGCAAACCGAGAAAATCACGTCCCCTATACTACAGAAAAAGACATAAGCCAATCCTCTGTAAAGGAAAAAATAAAAATAAAAACATAAAATCAAAAAGAATAGAAAAACTAATATCCATATTTCCTCACACTCGAAAGGAGAGTTCTTTTTCCTGGCAAAATCCCAATATGACCTAACAGGCAGAAATTCAAAGAACTGAGACGAACCAAAACAAACTATAACAAATCAAAGAATAAATCGTGGAAATCTATACCTGATGACCAGATGTATACACAAGCTACAAAATGTGAACACTTCGAAGCAAGTGAAACATTGTTGGGTTTGGTTTGGAGTTGAGATTCACAAAGATCACATATGCTACAGCCCAAGTAGTTTGTAAGTGGGTTGCACTGCAAAGAAGCCCCAGAGGAAAAATCAGGACATGTTCATAAGTGGGTTCCACTGCAAACAGGCCCCGGCAGAAAAGTCAGTCCATCTATCGGGTGGGCCACACGAGGATGAGAAAATGGACAGAAAAGAATGACAAACTTCCTTATGTTCAACCTATGAATGCAACCTAGCTGATAACAGAACCAGCCTAATTTTCAGGTCAGGACATGTTCATGGTGGGGCCCCACCTGATGAGTGTTCAATGGCCAAGACCCTTCACGCAAGTGTCGTCGCTGATTGCTTTCACCAAACACACTTTTGCAATGTATATATGAAACACACTGTAATCATGCAAGTCATGATAAAGAGAAGCAGATACATAAACTATAAAGAGTAGCAGTTCCAAGGGGAAAATAACACAACCAGATCATCACATCTTTTCTTAAACCGTCTGGAAGTGGTCATCACATCTTTTCTTAAACCGTTTGGAAGTGGGTTTAAGTGGAGTGTAATGAAGTGTTTCCCCAATGAAGCTGCAATTCAAGTTTGCAAACAAGTTTTACTTGAAAATAGACTAGGAGTTTCAACAAAATCAGCATAGAAGCATACCTTTGAATGGGAACAATAGTAAACTCAAAAGAGTTTTACCTTTTCAATGCTCTGGCTTGCAACTAGAAATGCATTAAAAATACCTTCTGGCAGTAAAGAGCACAAGGAGGCAATGGAAACCCAAACCCAAACTCTTAGGATAAATTATTCTCCTATAAGAATCATAGATTAACATAACTTCAGCAAAATTTCAAGCCTTAGAATGAATTCCATCCAGTTCACTGCATACTTCAAGCATTCATCGCGGAATGCAAAGACCCAATTCTAAACAATAAATATAAAAATAATCAGCATTTAGTCATGGGATGAAATCTAATTCCTAAAATCAAATCAATGACACGAAAGCTTATGCAAGATTCAGAAAAAAAAAATAATAATAATAATAAATCCTAAAGCAAATTACTGACAGGAAAGCTTAATATCGTCGTCATCATCACAACTAAATGTTGTGAAATCCCATAACACATCTTACAAATTCAGGAGATATAACAAAATTTTTAGTAATCTCAAATTCTACAGACGGTGAAAACCAGCTAATAGACCCAACCTGAGAGGAGCCACTAAGAGGTACCGCTTTCTAGTCCACGTGAAATACATATCAATCCACGACTTTTAGTGCTAGTGGAAAAAAGTATATAACTGGAGGACTAATGTGTTATTCTAATGTTGATGCCTAAACAGATACTTTACAGCTAATGACATAGCCCAAGATCGACATTTGTGGGTGACAACAATGTTTGAGATGTACATGAACTAGACCAAGAAATACCTTTTTCCTTTTTTTTTTTTTACCAACCATTTCTTTTTCTTTTGTTGTTATTTTTTTCCTGTAATTGACATAACTTCTGTTAATGAAAACTAAGGGACCGGAAATGCAATATCAAGGTAAAGGTAACATAACTTCCTTTGCTGGTGTGTAAGTGACCACACTAGCTTCCCTCGAAACATGATAAAAATATCTACGCATGCGTTCTACCAACTTTTTTAGTTTTGCTAACAATGAAATTTGATCTGCATTTCCAGGTTTTACAAGCAAGTCAACAAGTTAGCATTTTCTACATCTCTTTCCACTATAACCAGCCCAACAAATAAATGAGAGTCACCTACCTTGTTGGAGTCTCACCCATCCCGAAACACCATATTGTTTCTCCCTTGTCACTTCTAATAACACTAATTACACTTTTCTTCCATGTGTTGTTTCTGTTCAAGCTCTTTCCAGACGGATGCCAGAGTGCCACAAAACTCATTCTCACTAAATTCAACCAACTGATAAAAAATTATTGATCACGTCTCTCACTCATTTCTAATGATACTCCATTGTCACAGAATTTCTTATTCCTTTCCTTCTAGCTACACTGAATTATGTCAAATGAAAGCATACTCAAAATTTTCCCTACTTGATTAAACAACCATTTCATCCACCCACCTACGACCAAGGCCACTTTTTTGGAGAACCTAACAAATTAAAAAGCATTTGAAGTTCTATATCCCTAGGCATTCTACAAACAAGATTTAGGTGATTCAATCAGCCAATCAGCCCAAACATATGTGATTGGTTTACATCAATGAAAATCAACCCAAATATATCATCAAGTGGATTACTAAACATCAGCATTGAATATAATTAGGCTTGAATCAATGAAATGGCCCGAAGCATATGAAGGGTATGGGTCAGTAAACATAGGCCAAATCATATGAATGCCTAGGACGATCGAATAGGGATCAATCAAACGAATGGTTTTGATCAATGAAAATCAGCCCAAATATATATCATTGGTTTAGATCATTGAAAATAAACCCAAATATATCATCATTTGGATTACTAATTATCAGCCTTCAAATATAATTAGCTTGAATCAATGAAATGGCCCAAAGCATTTGAAGGGTTTGGATCACTAACCATAGGGCAAATCATATGAGTGGCTTGGAAAATCGAATAAGGCATAATGCAACAAATGTTTTGGATCAATTTAAATCAGCTCAAATATATATGATTAGTTTAGATCATTGAAAATGAACCCAAATATATCATCAATTGGATTGCTAAACATCAGCCTTGAAATATAACTTGTTGTGAATCAAAAAAATCCCCAAATGCATATAAAAGATTTGGATCAGAAGGCATAGGCCAAATTAAATAAATGGATTGGAAGATCAAATAGGGTTCAATCAAACGAATGGTTTGGATCAATGAAAATTAGCCCAAATTAAGTATAATGATTGGTTTAGATCATTGAAAGTCAACCCAAATATATAATCAATAGGATGGGTCACTACATAGGGGGCAAGTAACAAAGCAAGTTTAGATTAGCCTTCAAATATCACTTCGCTATGACCCATCAAAACTACCCAAATCATATGAAGAACTTAGATCTCTAAATATATGCTTAATCATGTGAATGTCTTGAAACATCAAATGGAGGCCCGATCATATAAAGATATGCATAAATGAAAAGCAGCCCAATCATACCAACAAGATCGAATAGGGCTCAATCAAACGAATGGTTTGGATCAATGAAAATCAGCCCAAATATATATGATTCGTTTATATCATTGAAAATCAACCCAAATATATCGTCAATTGGATTACTAAACATCAGCCCGCAAATATAACTTGGTTTGAATCAACGAAATGGCCCGAAGTATATAAAGGGTTTGGATCAGTAAACGTAGACCAAATCATATTAATACCTTGGAACATCGAATAGGGCTTAATCAAATGAATGGTTTGGATCAATGAAAATCAGCCTAAATATATACAATGATTGGTTTAGATCATTGAAAATCAAACCATATATATCATCAATAGGATGGATCACTACATAAGGGGCGAGTAACAAAGCATCAACCTTCATATATCATTTTGTTACGACCCATGAAAATTACCCAAATCATAATAACAGCTTAGATCTCTAAATATAGGCCTAATCATGTAAACATCAAATATAGCCCCGATCATATGAAGAAATCACGAATGAAAATCAGCCCAATCATACCAATAAGATCAAATACAGCTCAATCAAACGAATGGTTTGGATCAATGAAAATCAGCCCAAATATATATGATTGGTTTATATAATTGAAAATCAACCCGAATATATCATCAATTGGAATACTAAACATTAGCCTTCGAATATAACTTAGCTTAAATCAACGAAATGGCCAGAAGCATATAAACGGTTTGGATCAGTAAAAATAGGCCAAATCTTATGAATGCCTTAGAAGATCGAATAGGGCTCAATGAAACGAATGGTTTGAATCAATGAAAATCAGCCCAAACACATATGATTGGTTTAGAACATTGAAAATCAACCCAAATATATCGTCAACTACATAGGGGGCAAGTAACAAAGTAGGGATAGATCAGCCTTCAAATATCACATCGCTAGGACCGAGGAAAATTACCCAAATCATATGAAGAGCTTAGATCTCTAAATATAGGCCTAATCATGTGAATGGCTTGAAACATCAAATAGAGGCCCGACCCAAATATATCATCAATTGGATTACTAATTATCAACCTTTAAATATAGCTTGGGCTTAAATCAACGAAATGGCCCGAAGAATTTGAAGGGTTTGGATCACAAAACATAGGCCAAATCATATGAGCAGCTTGGAAAATGGAATAAAGCTCAATCCAACAAATGTTTTGGATCAATGAAAATCAGCCTAAATATATATGATTGGTTTAGATCATTGAAAATCAACTCAAATATATCGTCAATTGGATTACTAAACATCAGCCTTCAAATATAACTTGTCGTGAATCAACGAAATTGCATATAAAGGACTTGGATCAATAGGCATAGGCCAAATCAAATGAATGGATTGGAAGATCGAATAGGGCTCAATCAAACAAATGGTGTGGATCAATGAAAATCAGCACAAATATGTATAATGATTGGTTTAAGTTATTGAAAATCAACCCAAATACATAATCAATAAGATGGATTACTACATAAGGGCAAGTAACAAAGTAGGTTTAGATTAGCCTTCAAATATCGCCTCACTAGGACCCATAAAAACTACCCAAATCATATGAAGAGCTTAAATCTCTAAATATAGGCTTAATCATGTCAATGGTTTGAAACATTAAATAGAGGCCCAATCATATAAAGATATGCACAAATGAAAATCAGCCCAATCATACCAACAAGATCGAATAGGGCTTTATCAAACAAATGGTTTGGATCAATGAAAAATAACCCAAATATATATCATTGGTTTATAACATTAAAAATCAACCGAAATATATCGTCAATTGGATTACTAAACATCAGCCTTCAAATATAACTTGGTTTTAATCAACAAAATGGCCCAAAGTATATAAAGGGTTTGGAACAGTAAACAAAGGCCAAATCATATGAATGCCTTGGAAGATCGAATAGGGCTCAATCAAACGAATGGTTTGGATCAATGAAAATCAGCCCAAATATATACAATGATTGGTTTAGATCATTGATAATCAATCCAAATATATCATCAATAGGATGGATCACTACTTAGGGGGCAAGTAACAAAGCATCAACCTTCAAATATCACTTAGCTAGGACCCATGAAACTTACCCAAATAATAATAAGAGCTTATATCTCTAAATAAAGGCCTAATCGTGTAAATGGCTTCAAACATCAAATATAGGCCCGATCATTTAAAGATATGCATGAATGAAAATCAGCCCAATCATACCAACAAGATCAAATAGGGCTCAATCAAACGATTGGTTTGGATCAATGAATCAGCCCGAAAATCTATGATTGGTTTATATCATTGAAAATCAACCCAAATAAATCCTCAATTGAAATACTAAACATAAGCCTTCAAATATAACTTGGCTTAAATCAACGAAATGGTCCAAAGCATATAAAGGGTTTGAATCAGTAAACCTTGGACAAATCATATGAACGCCTTGGAAGATCGAATAGGGCTCAATCAAACAAATGGTATGGATCAATGAAAATCAGCACAAATATGTATAATGATTTGTTTAGATAATTGAAAATCAACCCAAATATATAATCAATAGGATGGGTCACTACATAGGGGGCAAGTAACAAAGCAGGTTTTGATTAGCCTTCAAATATCACTTCGCTATAACCCATGAAAACTACTCAAATCATATGACGAGCTTAGATCTCTAAATATAGGCTTAATCATGTGAATGTCTTAAAACATCAAATCAAGGTCCAATCATATAAAGATATGCACAAATGAAAATCAACCCAACCATACCAACAAGATCGAATAGGGCTCAATCAAACGAATGGTTTGGATCAATGAAAATCAGCCCAAACATATACGATTGGTTTATATCATTGAAAGTCAACCCAAATCTATCGTCAATTGGATTACTAAAATATCAGCCTTCGAAAATAACTTGGTTTGAATCAATGAATTGGCCCAAAGTATATAAAAGGGTTTGGATCAATAAACATAGGACAAATCATATGAATGCCTTGGAAGATTGAATAGAGCTCAATCAAACGAATGGTTTGGATCAATGAAAATTAACCCAAATATATATGATTGATTTATATCATGGAAAATCAACCCAAATATATCGTCAATTGGATTACCAAACATTAGCCTTGGAATATAATTTGGCTTAAATCAATGAAATGGCTCGAAGCATATAAAGGGTTTGGATCAATAAACATAGGCCAAATCATATGAATGCCTTGGAAGATTGAATAGGGCTCAATCAAACGAATGGTTTGGAAAAATGAAAATCAGCCCAAACGTATGTGATTGGTTTAGATCAATGAAAAGCAACCCAAATATATCTTCAATAGGATGGATCACTACATAGGGGGCAAGTGACAAAGCTGGGTTAGATCAGCCTTCAAATATCACCTTGCTAGGACCGATGAAAATTACCCAAATCATATGAAGAGATTAGATCTCTAAATATAGGCCTAATCATGTGAATGGCTTGAAACATCAAATAGAGGCCCGATCAGCCCAATCATACCAACAAGATCGAATAAGGCTCAATCAAACTAATGGTTTGGATAGCCCAAATATACATGATTGGTTTATATCATTGAAAATCAACCCAAATATATCATCAATTGGATTACTAAACATCAGCCTTCGAATATAACTTGGTTTGAATCAACGAAATGGCCCGAAGTATATAAAGGGTTCAGATCAATAAACAGTAAACATAGGCCAAATCATATGAATGCCTTGGAAGATCATATAGGGCTCAATCAAACGAAAGGTTTGGATTAATAAAAATCAGCCCAAACATATATGATTGGTTTAGATCAAGGAAAATCAACCCAAACATATCGTCAATAGGATGGATAACTACATAGGGGTCAAGTAACAAAGCAGGGTTAGATCAGCCTTCAAATATCACTTCGCTAGGACCGACGAAAATTACCCAAATCATAAGAAGAGCTTAGATATCTAAATATAGTCCTAATCATGTGAACGGCTTGAAACTTCAAATAGAGGCCCGACCCGAATATATCATCAATTGGATTGCTAATTATTAGCCTTCGAATATAACTTGAATTGAATCAACGAAATGGTCCGAAGCATTTGAAATGTTTGGATCACTAAACGTAGGCCAAATTATATGAGTGGCTTGGAAAATCAAATAGGGCTGAATCAAACGAATGTTTTGGATAAATGAAAATCAGCCCAAACATATATGAATGGCTTAGATCATTGAAAATCAACCCAAATATAATGTCAATTTGATTACTAAACATCAGCCTTCAAATATAACTTGGCGTGAATCACCGAAATGGCCTGAAGCATAAAAAGGGTTTGGATCAGTAGGCATAGGCCAAATCATATGTATGGATTCGAAGATTGAATAGGGCTCAATCAAATGAATGGTTTGGATCAATGAAAATCAGAACAAATATACATAATGATTGGTTTAGATCATTGAAAATCAACCCAAATATATCATCAATAGGACGAATCACTACATAGGGGGCAAATAACAAAGCATCAGCCTTCAAATATCACTTCGCTAGGACCCATGAAAATTACCCAAATCAATATAAGAGCTTAGATCTTTAAATATAGGCGTAATCAGCCTAATCATACCAACAAGATCAAATAGGGCTCAATGGTTTGGATCAATGAAAATCAGCCCAAATATATATGATTGATTTATATCATTAAAAATCAACTCAAATATATCGTCAATTGGAATACTAAACATTACCCTTCGAATATAACTTGGCATAAATCAACGAAATGGCCCGAAGCATAAAAAGGGTTTGGATCATTAAACATAGGCCAAATCATATGAATGCCTACGAAGATCGAATAGGGCTCAATCAAACGAATGGTTTGGATCAATGAAAATCAACCCAAATATATATGATTGATTTATATCACTGAGAATCAACCCAAAAATATCGTCAATTGGATTACCAAACATTAGCCTTGGAATATAACTTGGCTTAAATCAATGAAATGGCCCGAAGCATATAAAGCATTTAGATCAATAATCATAGGCCAAATCATATGAATGCCTTGGAAGATTGAATAGGGCTCAATCAAACGAATGATTTGGATCAATAAAAATCAGCCCAAACATACATGATTGGTTTAGATCAATGAAAAGTAACCCAAATATATCGTCAATAGGATGGATCACTACATAGGGGGCAAGTGACAAAGCAGGGTAAGATCACCCTTCAAATATCACTTTGCTTGGACTGATGAAAATTACCCAAATCATATGAAGAGCTTAGATCTCTAAATATAGGCCTAATCATGTGAATGGCTTGAAACATCAAATAGAGGCCTGATCATATGAAGATATGCACAAATGAAAATCAACCTAATCATACCAACAAGATTGAATAGGGCAATCAAACGAATGGTTTGGATCAATGAAAATCAGCCCAAATATATATTATTGGTTTAGATCATTGAAAATCAACCTAAATATATCGTCAATTGGATTACTAAAGATCAGCCTTCGAATATATCTTGGCTTGAATCAACGAAATGGCCCTAAGCATTTGAAGGGTTTAGATCACTATATATAGGCCAAATCATATGAGTGGCTTGGAAAATTAGAAAGGGCTGAATCAAACGAATGTTTTGGATCAATGAAAATCAGCCCAAACATATATGATTGGCTTAGATCATTGAAAATCAACCCAAATATATCGTCAATTTGATTACTAAACATCAGCCTTCGAATATAACTTGGCGTGAATCACCAAAATGGCTTGAAGCATATAAAGGGATTGGATCAGTAGGCATAGGCCAAATCATATGTATGGATTGGAAGATCGAATAGGGCTCAATCAAACGAATGGTTTGGATCAATGAAAATCATACCAAATATATATAATGATTGGTTTAGATCATTGAAAACATCCCAAATATATCATGAATAGGATGGATCACTACATAGGGGGTATTAGCAAAACAAGGTTAGATTAGCCTTCAAATATCACTTCGCTAGGACAGATGAAAATTACCAAAATCATAAAAAGAGCTTAAATCACTAACTATAGGCCCAATCATGTGAATGGCTTGAACCATCAAATAGAGGTCCGATCATATGAATGATACTGCATAAATGAAAATTAGCCCAATCTTACCAACTAGATATATCGCTACATATGACGCTAGCCACAACAAAGGCCTAATATGGATGGCCTATGCCCCAAGTGTACCAAACAAATGAAAATTCAAAAGATTATAATATGCTTTTAACAAAGTGATAGTCAAGAACATAAAATATACATGGGCCTTAATATTTACATTGATTTGGATCACTGAAAACGGCCTAAACAATACGATGGATTTGGATCATTAAAATGGCCCATATTGTTGAAACAACCCTAGTAATATGAACAATTTGAATCACTTAATATTACCCAACTATTTCAAAGGGTAAGCCCAATTGGATCACTTCGAATGTCCCAATCATTTCAAAAGGTTAGCTTAATCCTATAAACAATTTGGTAAGTTAAAATGGGACAAATCCTATCAACATTAGCATATTAGCTCACCAAACATCATCCTTCGAATCTCACATGGCATGAGTACCATATAAACATAGGCCAAATTCAGCTTGGAACATCGAATAGAGCTCAATCATATGAATGGTTTAATCAACAACCCAAATATATAAGAATGGATCAATGAAAATCACCCCAAATATATGTATATGATATGATTGGTTTGGATCAATGAAAAACAACCAAAGTGTATTATCAACACGATAGATCACTACATAGGGGGTCGGTAACAAATCAGGTTTAGATCAACCTTCAAAAATCTTTGGATCGATGAAAATGAACCAAACCATATGAAGGGATTAGATCACTAAACATATGCCCAATTATATGAATGGCTTGAAACATCAAATAGGGGCCCGATCATATGAATGATTTGCACAAATGTCACAAGACGAGATTTAGATCACATGAAAGAGGCCTAATATGGATGAACCATGCCCCAAGTATACCAGATAAAAGAAAATTCACGAATTTATACCAGGCTTCTAACAAACTGATGGTTCAGAACATAAAATACCTAAAGCAATACACTCTAAACCCTAAAGTAATGATTAAATAAATGAAGTACTTAAACTTTACAATAACAGTAAACATGGGCTGTCATATGAATGATTTGCACAAATGAAAATCAGCCCTATCAGATCAACAAGATAGATCACTACATCATACAACATGGATGACCCACGCCCCAAGTATACTAGATAAAAGAAAATTCTTAACATTATAATAAGCTTCTAACAAACTGGTGGTTAAGAATAAAAAATACCTAAAACAATCCACCCTACACCCTAAATTGATAGTTAAGAAAATGAAATACATAAACTCTACAATAACAGTAAACATGGGCTATAAAACATTTAATTGTATTATTGAACATGGGCCGTAACATTTCAATTGATTTGGATCACTGAAAACGGCCTTAATAATACGAAGGATTTGGATCATTGAAATGGCCCAAATCATATAAATGGTATGGATCACTTAAAGCAAGCCCAATAATATGAACAATATGAATCACTTAAAACGGCACAAGCATTTCAAAAGATAAGCCCTATTGGATCAGTTCAAATGTTCCAAGCATTTCAAAAAGTTAGACCAATCCTATAGACAGTTTGGTAAGTGAAAATGGAACTGATGTTATAAACATCATCATTCGAATATGCTTGAATAAATGAAAATGGCCCCGACCATATGAAGGGTATAGATCATTAACATTGGCCAAATCATATGAATGAATGATGTTATCACTTTACTTGAATCAATGAAAATGGCCTGAAGCGGTTTGGATCACTAAACATAGACAAATCATATGAATGGCTTGGAACATTGAAAAGGGCTCATTCACATGATATATATATATATATATATATATATATATATATATATATATATATATATTGGCCAGGTGTGGGCCATCCCTTCATGGTCTTTTAGTTTTAGATCCGGGCCATTGAGCATGATTCAGCTCCATTTTCAGGTCCCAGTGATGTTAACAGTGCAAACTGCTGCCATTGCCCACAGAGAGGTGAGATGAGGGGATTTTCAAATACCATCCTAAGGAATCAAAGGAAATGGGTAAATCCTTACCTGCAGACATGTACGGCCTTCAATTTTGTACCCGAAGTCGTTGTCCAAAAGCCATTGCGCATCAAATTAGCAGCCTTTGAGTCCGCAGTTCCGTGGTCAATGGCAATCGATGACCATCCTGTTCATGCAAATTGCTGAAGTAGGGAAAGCCGATGTGGATGCGTCAGCTGTGGTCCTGGATACCGGCATCTCACATCAACAGGGTGTTTCCTGTCTTCCGGGATTCTGATGTCACCACCATTGATTCCGGCGATTCTTCGCCTGGATTACCAGTTGTAGTGCCATCTTCACCAGGTGGGTTCTTCTCTAGGGTTGAGCAAGCGGCCATACCGGCATCTTTCATCAACAAGGTCGCTAGAGCCCATGCCCTTCGCCTCTAGCTCCTAAATCGGGGATACGGCTTCTCCTACAGCCCTGATTTCGGGTGGTAACAGTTGTAAATCCATGAAGGGCAAAACGAGGCCAGATTACTGGAAACATTGGATACCAGAGTGCGGTAGGTCATTTTGACAGCAATGGTGGTGGTGCTGGTTAAGGTTAGAGAGAGAGAGATAGGAACGTTGGGGGAAAGAGGACGTTTCGAGATCGATTGAGAAAAGGAGAGGGGCTGCCCGGCGAAAGAACCAGAATGAGAGAGAGACATTTGAATTTTGAGTCAATGAAATTGGAGTGGGGAGAGCAATAGAGAGATATCTAGCCGACCTTTGATGAATTCATCGAGCTGGGAAGGGGAGAAGGAGGAGATGGAAATTGGGGGTTCCAAGGAGAGGTGGATGATGTCGTCACATCCGTCGGATTCGAGATCATGGAGGTTAGATGGGAAGATGAGCTGTGGGCCATCGATCGATATCGATGGAGACAGAGAACTCTAAAATCGTAGAAAAGTAGAGAGAGAGAGAGGAGAGGAACGCTTATTGGGACGGGAGTCAGATGACGAGGTGTTTAAACGGGAGAACGAAAAAAGAAAGTATGTAAGCAGGTGGGATCGACCACCCTTCATCCAATAACCGTGTGACACGTGGAGTAAAAAGAGAGAGAACCGTTACAAAGCCAATTTCTTGCTTATCAAGTAAGATTACTTAATAAGCAAGATTAAGTAGGCAAGCCAACCGATGATTTTTGTGAGAAACCCTTCGGACGGAAACGGATTGGCTACTCACCCTGCCACTAGCCCGATGGCTGATGGTCGGTGCTCTGTGGGTCCCACCATGAGATATGTGTTTCATCCATTCTGTTCATCCATTTATACGTATCATTTTAGTTTAATGCAAAAATGAGAGAAATATAAATCTCAGGTGGATCACACCATAGGAAAATAATAGTGATTGGATATCCATCATTTAAATTCTCGTAAGGCCCAATGTACTATTTATCTGACATCCAATCTGTTGATTAGGTCATAAAGACCCAGATGAAGCGAAAAAACAAAAATCAGCTTGATCCAAAACTTTTATGGCCCCCAAAAAGTTAATGGTCTACTTTCATTCAACACTGTTTCCTTTAACGTGGTCAACTTGAGATTGGAATATAACTCATTTTTTGTTTCATAATATAAAATGATCTCTAAAAATAGATGGACGACATGGATGAAACACATACATCATGGTGGGGCCCACAAAGCACCCTCCACCAGCCATTGGCTGGTGGTAGGGAGAGTAGCCAATCCGTTTCCCTTCGGACGGGGATTTTTGCGGAAACCTTTCACGGGACCCAGAATGCTAGGTGGGGCCACCGTCATGTCTATGAGAAATCTATCTGTTAATCCTTTTTGCGAACTCATTTTAGGATATTAGCCCAAAAATGAGGTGGATCCAAAACTAAAGTGGGCCGCAGAGATGAAACAGCGGGATTCAGTGAGAACCGTTGAAACATTCTTATAGCCATAAAAGCTTTGCGTCATGCTAAATTTTGCGTATTTTCACTTTATCCCAGTGGTAATGACCTTATAAACGGTTTGTATAACATATAAACATCAAGGTGGAGCCCAGGAAAGTTTCAACGGTAGGTATTTCTTTCCTTAATTTTTCGTCTCTTGTGGCCCACTTGAGTTTTGGATCCACCTCATTTTTGCTCTCTTGTTCTAAAATAAGCTCGCCAAATGGATAAAAAGGGTAGATTTCACACAAACATGATGGTGAATGTGTCCTTGCCTGATAAAATGGGCAGGTGCAAGGCAACTCACCATGGAGGTGACAGATGTCCATATTGAATATTGACCATTGGTTATCTTTTCCAACTATTCTTCTTCTCATGTATTAGTGTCCCATATGATCAATTTCCATCCCTCCTTTTTTTGGGATATCATTACTTGTTGTTGGATCTGCCTGATGAACGGCATGGATCTCTCACTTGAATGCCATGTTGGCACTCTTGAAGTGACTGTGTATAGAATGCAAAAGTCTGGCTACAAACAGCACCGCCCAATACTTCAAACCTTTCACAGTTAGAAATTTAGAGTTGTACGTGAACCGAGTTAGCTCGCTCGACTAGACTCGATTTGAAACTGAGTCGGAGCCGAGTCGAGCTGATTTTTTTAGCTCGAAAGAATTTCGAGCCGAGTTCGAGCTTGCCCGAGCTCAACTCGACTTGGATCGAACTTCAACTCGAATCAACTCCGATTGAATTGACTCAGTGACTCAATTATTTTAATATTGATGTTACTCGCCAAGTGTGAAAAGGCCTGGCTATATATCCTAGAGGGGGGGTGAATAGAACTATGCCAAATAAAACTTATAACAGCGGAATTAAAAAGAATATGATAGCCAAGATAAAACACAATGCAGGAAAGTAAAACAACCTCAAAAATCTAATCTTGAGAGGTTGATACAAATGTTGTTCTAAGGACAACCTTTCACCAAAAACCAGAGTTTACGGTAGGACAACCTTATTTTTAGAAAGATCTTTGTATCAAATCTCAAACCAAAGAGGAATACAGAAATAAGCACAAACTGAAATAAATTGTAATCACAAATGTATTGTTCTAGCTACAGCCATACACCATAAAAATGGCAGGGCAACCTTGCTGGAACAACTTTAAAGGAAACTAAATTTTAAGCAGATAAAGGAATAGCAGAAAGTAAATTCTAAACTATTACAAAATTCCTACAATGCTTGAATTAAATGATTACAACATTCACCACCATACATACATCCCACAAATAAATATTAAAGATTAAAAATGTCAATCATTCAAACACAACACAAGGGATTATAGTGGTTCGCCTGTGTGTTCACCAACTATTAAACAACAGCCACACAGAATGCTACTCCACTCCTAATATCCTCACACAGGGGATATTAGCGTTCACTAACAAAATAGGTTTTCACAGGTTCACCCAAAACCTTTACAATTGTGTCTTTGTCTATGGGCTTACACAATTAAAAAAAACCCCACTTCTGAGTTTTCCTGGCTCTCCTCAGATAACCAATACAACAAGATTTTTCTGGCAAATCTTGAAAGAAACTAAAATAGAAAGGAATTTACAATTAAATGTAAAATACCTGACTATCTCCTTCGTTGTAGCAGCCCGGTAGAACCAAGTCAGAGTAGATGATTGAATGTCCAAGTTCAATGTCCAGTACTCAATTACAATGGTTCTAATTCTAATAGATTTTAAATTAAACCAAATAGGGCTTGCCTTAATTGATTTTGATTCCAAAGAAAGGGAATAACAATTCCTCTTATCAAATTAGATTGGAATAGCAGAAACAAAATCAATTAAATAAAGCTAAAGAAAGAGAATATAAAATAAGCACACTTAGCTTAGATGGAGCACAGAATTATCTCTCAGAAGTTTGACGAAGATTGGCTTGAATGGATTAATTAATTCACTGAATTCTTCTGAGATTCGTGCTCAATTTATAGGTGAGCAGATCGCGTCTTCGACTGGTCTAGGGAGATCTTCGACTAGTCAAAGAAGTAACAGATTTGAAAAAAATTGGGCGCGATAAGCTTTGACCGTTCTACGACTGGTCGAAGGTCACCTTGACCGTCGGTCTCCTTCACCGGTCGAAGACCTTGTAAATAATCACTTGGACTTTAAGTCGAAGATTTTGAGTCGAAGATTTTGACAATTTGGTCGAAGAGATTCTGGATGAGTCGAAGGCTAACAAAAAATATCTGAATTTTTGTAACAACCTCACGACTGATCGAGGAAATTCTTAGACTGGTCGAAGCAAGGCTAGGACTAGTCGAAGAAAACCTAGGACAAGTCTTCGGACGGCCCAAACTCATGTGACATATACATATGACTTATGTATCCAAAGTGGCCTACTTCTAAGGTCAACCTATGGTCAATCAAACCCCAATCATGAAGTAAGGACATTGAAAACATTAGGAACAAGTGACCTTGAAGTTTAAGTCTTAAAGTCTTGATGTAGCTCAACCTTGAAAGTGTCTTGAGTTCTTTACGAACTGCCTTATACTCTTCTTGAAGTCTTGCATTCTTGAGTCTTGTCTTGTGAGCAATACTTGCAGTCAAGGTTGATCTTTGTACTTGTGATCTTTGCTTGTTGTGAGCTTTGCTTGTCCAAGAATGTTGATCTTTGAGAGAGCTTCACTTATGCAAATTATATAACAGTGATTTTGGTATCACAAATTTGACAACCAACAGGGATATAAACTATAGCACTTACAAAGTGTTTGATGAAATGACTCATTGGCGTGTTGTTTCATGTGCATACATTCTCCGCGGGATCAGCTAGTGGCGAGGAAGGAATGGATATGAAACAAATCACTATAAAAAACAAACTTTACATTATAAAACTACCCTTAAATCATGATTTTAATGTTGCCCACCTAGTGTTTGATGAAATACCTATATGCTTTACATTCTGTGAAAAATTGAAGATGCCGCTGTATTTGTTTGAGAAAATGCCGCATAGGCTTGAACTTGGCTCGAACTCGCCTGAGCTACCGACCGAACCGAGCCAAGTTGGCCAGTCAAGCTCGAGGACCGAGCCGAGCCGAGTTCGAGCTAGGTTAGCTACTGGCCAGTCAAGCTTGACTCGGTTCGACTCGTATACAACTCTACTTTCACACACCTGCCAACAAGGTTTGTTAAGCCCACATGTGCGTCTAAGAATAAGTGGTGGCAATGGGCCCAACGAGGATAGGCCTGACCCAGCCCTATAGTTAACATCGTAAAGCCCGAGTCCGATCCATGCCCAGAACTGGCCTAGTAGATGGGCCCAAGCTAAAGCCTGAAAATTTTGTTTCGGACCCACCCTGGTCTGAAATTTGATAAAATCCCACATAATGTTCCTAATCTATCCATTGATAAAAGAAAAATTAATGGTCTACATTGAAGATGCATAGTTGATTAATCATGAATTGTAGAATATAAGACATGTAGACATATGAAAATTACCTAATCAAGATTAATTGGCATACTTGAAAGTTGGGCAGGCCAGGGCCGAATGGGTGGGTTTGGCTAAAATGACTTGAGCTCAAGCCTAACCCGAACATTTAAACTGGTCATGCATGCCAGGCCCAAGCCCCACCTAAAGCAGAACAGGTACATCAGAGCCCGCTCTAAAGCTTAGTCTGGCCCACAACCTCCCTTAACAGAAAGGCATGCTAAAGACAAACACCACGTGACCCTATAGACCATGTCATATCTATTTTGTCCATTCAATGTATCATCTAATAAGTTTTAGTATTTCATTTAGGGGTGTGTGTGTGGTGTACTTAAATTGCAGATGGATAGGATATCTCAATGGAATGAACCAACATCCTCTCAGCTCTGAAATCGCAGATGCATGGGATTCTTGGGACTGCAATAACCAGAACCCAAGTTTTAGTTAAGGTTGGAACCTCTAAAAGTAGACTTGAAAGCATAACTCCATAACCAACTTTTAAATTGGTCAAATTTGGACCACCCAAAAAGAGACCTGACCCACTTCTATATCATGGCATAAAATGAGAGAGCCCGCACTTCTACATCATGGAAAAAAAATAAGAGAGAGAGAGAGAGAGAGAGAGATTGGACAATACCACTGTCTTGCATACCCAAGGCGGCTAGGGTCAAGTTTGATCTGTTTCCATGCAATATCACTCTTATTCAAAGCAAATGTTAGTTTCAGTGGCTCCTACCTCACGATTCGTTTTTTTTTTTAAAGGCTTCTATGGAGTTCATAAATCTAAAACGGATGAAGAAAATTAACCATGGCAATAACATTTCACTGGAATTTAGAAATAGCAAAGAGCAATATGGAAGGCCAAGAAGCTAGTTCACCTTACAACCTCACATGATTTGATAAGGATGGACATGTAGAGAAATGGAGTTGGAAGAAAATGAACAATTGTTGGTGCATATCAAATTGTACTACTCAAATTAGCAGTTCAATTGCCTCGATAGCCTTACATGATAGTAAATAGAAACTAATGATCCATTAAATAGGAGTCTTTAATACTTAAAAAGTCAGGTTGAAGTCAAAACCAAAATCATCCATCCCATACATTTGATGGGTTGATACTGGCCCCATACCGAAATCTAACCCATTTGGTACTATGTGAAGGTCAGCGGGTACCTAAAGCTAGGTGTACCCAATGAACCTGATGCCCAACCCAACCCAATTTTAATGAGTTCAAGTACAGTGGATTGGATGAATTTAGAAATTAAGTTCGGGTCTAGACAATGCATTTGTCCAAAATTTTATTTATCTTGTTTTGGGTTTTGGGTTGGGTCAAGCAAGGTCATCCGGCCCAACCCATTAATAATCCATGTGAACAGGTAGGGTTTTAATAGTCAAAACCTTTTACTATTTGGAAAAAGGTTTAAGCATTCGTTAGCGCTCCATATCCGTAAATTGAGACAACAATCTTTTGTTTGTTAAATTAGGAATGTCACAATGCAATAAGAAACCACTTAGAAATAAGGATGTCACAATATAACAAAAAAACGTAATTCTATTGTTAGAAAACTAAACATGTCAGCAACGCCCAAAAAACCAATGGTATAGATCAATGAACCATAGGTTCCACTTGTTGAGACTCAAATGGTTGGGTTGGGTCAGGTCTAGGGGTGCCCTATACTCGACCAATTTAAGCATCCAATTGTAGTTTTGGACCTAGACCCAACCCATATCAATTTAATCGGTCAATATTGGGCCCCTACCCAAATTTGACCATTTATCACATGGGTCGCGTTAGGGCTAGTAGGGTTATCAATGGGTCCCCAAAGCCAGGGGAACCCGATAGATCTCATCCACGAATTCAACCTAATTTTAATGAGTAGAGATCTAATAAATTGGGCCCGTTCAAAAATCAGGTCAGGTTACCATGCAACAAGACAATTGAAATACAAGAATAACATCCCAAACAAGTTGTTTGAAATACGTGATACTACCACATGAAGTCATAAATGGACCATTGACAACTAATCAATGCAAAAGATCATAATTAATATACATCTGGAAGTTGACTTGGGGGCCGTTTGGGAGCGTATATTTGATATGCATTGAAATCCATATGAACTGGAATCGATGTGACTTGGAATTACAGAGTCTTGGTGCGTTTTAAAAACAAGAGGCTTTTGGTGTATTTGGTGTGAGTTGGGTTCGAATTCACACCAAATACACACTTCCAAACACACTAACACCTTAGCGAAGGAGTCCACAAGCAACAGCCTTATGATTTTGATGGGGCAATGAGATCACACAATATAGGACATTGTTCCACATCCTCAAATAGATTAAT
Organism: Magnolia changhungtana; assembly: GCA_030180095.1. NCBI lineage: Eukaryota > Viridiplantae > Streptophyta > Magnoliopsida > Magnoliales > Magnoliaceae > Magnolia > Magnolia changhungtana. Next base: position 15,090 of record JASAUF010000036.1, on the reverse strand, counting down.
AATATACGCCACATGAGGCACATTAGCTAAAAGATCTTCAAGCATATTAGGGTATTGGGTGACAACAAGTTGTTGATCATGGCCAATCGGCCAAAAGCATATAATGTAGCAAGCAAGTATAGGGTTGGATCAAAGACAACCACAAAACACTCAAAACAGCTCACACAGTTCTCTATTAGAGGAAATGCCAGTGGTGAAGTAAAGATTTTGGGGCTGTGGAAGGGACTTCATGGGCTTGCTTCACTAAGAAGATCTATGTTCAAATAGCATGTGATGAGTGCTATATTTTATTTATTTATTATTTTTTTAACACACGCACACACTCACGCAAGTGGAATTTCACCACCTATGGGTATTCGAACCCTTGACCGGGTGTTGAAACTCCTGAGAGTCTACCACCCGAGCAAGAGTAAGGACCCAGATGAGTGCTATATAGCTTGCAGGGATTTTGATCCAATTTGGGATCAATCTAACCCTATTAGGTTTATAAAAACATTAGGCAGGCTAGGACAACATTCTTACTAAAGAGTGGATTGTTATACCATCATAAATATGTTCAGAATCATAAAGAATACTATAACGTCTCAGAAAAATCCGTACAACGACCCGAGTACCACCTCAAGCAGAAATCACATAGGACTAAACCTTTAGAAATTAGACGAAACTAACTAAGTGTTAAACCAGATTAGCTATGAAATTAGTTTGATCCACTTTAAATACGAACTGCAAAACTAAAAACTTGCAGATTTATTAACGCTACATTACCCTAAAATCTAGGATCAATATCTAAACGCAGTTGCTCTCGGGAGCACCTTGAAACTTCATTTCAGACCTGGACCGCGCGTCGAAAGTCCGATTACTGCAAAACCATACGGTTAGGACCGCCTTATTGGGCTTGATAGCTATCTCGGAAGTCAAATCCAGATAGTATCCAGAAACGTACAACTTGATCTCGAAGCGAAGTGTGTGAGAAACGCGAATATCTTTAAGAAATGAACCCAGATTTAAGTGATTTGGGCTGTTCACTTGCGGGCCAAATCTAAGCTTTCAGACCGTCAGAATTTGACCCAAATACACCCTCGGATCAGGGAAATTTCCCAGCACAGATCAGTGTACTTGTGGCCCTGATCGGGTATCGATGACCGTTGAACTGAAACTGGTCCGCCACCGCCGATCTGTAAATCCGATCGGACAGAAAACTTAACTCGACCTACATCCAATGCCAGGGAGCTTAAGTCCGACTGCATGTAGGAAAGGGGCCTCCAGAAGTGCTCCATTGAGCTGAAATAGCAACTATTTGGCTATAACCTAAGTATACATGGCCCTGGGGCCATCCGGTTAGTTCTGGGCCTATATAAGGACCTTAAACCCTCACTCTCTCATATCATACGATTTTGCAACCCTAAGAGAGAGAAAAGAGAAAAGAGAAAAGGAAAGAGAGAGAAAGTGAGAGAGAAAGTTGGAGTTCGTTCTTGGAATTTAATCCCGACACTCCACATGCTTAACCACCATTCTTGTATCGTTATACCGGCGATTCCGATTTCATTCTTAGGTAAGAAAAACCTAACCCTAATCTATTTTAGGGTTTCAAATAGCATAAGTGATTAAATAGCTAACCTAGTTCATCCTGCAAGTTGAGACAAAGACTCGGTATACAAACTGAGTTCGATACTTGTTTATCGGCGAAAGGTGCAGATTATAAACGTATAGGTTATAGTTTTCATGGCTTTCAATGTCGGTTAATGATTTATAACTGACTTGAGTGTCATTTCACATGCTAAATGCGATGTTTCCCTCGCTTTACAGATATATATATGAACTATGTGAGTATAGTGTATTCCATGTGTTAGTTGAAATGTTTGAATGAGTTTGAAATTTGGATTCGTGCTTGACATGATTATCCGTCGTGGATATATGATTGTTGTATATGCGGCAACTCTTTGGCAAAAGGATTTGCCCTAATACATGTTATGGCCAACATACGTCATGTATGTTGAAATGTGTAGTCTAAGTGTTTGTGAAAATGTCTAAATGAGTATGGAACTGGGATTCGTGCTTGCCATGATTATCCGTCGTGGATACATGATGGTTACACGTGTGACAACCCCTTGTTGGAAGGATTTGTCCAAATATATGTTGTAATCCACATATGTTACGTATGTTGATATGTGTAATATAAGTGTTTGATAAAATGTCTGTATGAGAAGTGGATAGATGAACTGTACTTAATGAGGTTGTTGAGATAGGATTCCCAACTACCTTATTTATCTGCATAAAGCCCTTCTAGTGGCTGTAATCTAAATAGTGTGATTTGTGTAGAATATGTATATGTAGAATGACATGTTATATGTGTTTCGTTATACATTCAAGTGTTATCCGTGTTTATATTGATTGTTAAATGTTGTATGATTATCATGTGTACATATTTCTCATATCAGAGTGTGTTTGGGACTACTACATAGTCCAGGTAATCGGTAACAGGTCCTACTTTGGTGGCTGAGGTTGTTTCGTCACATAGGACATGTTTGATGAATCCGAGCCGTACTTTAGTTGTCGACAGTGGTTAGGCCACGAAGTGCTTACGCACTTCATGTCGATCAACTCGATGTGCGCTCATACCAGTCGAGCTCGTCAAGTAACCCGATTGGCCCAATGTATGTTCACCATGTATGGACGCTACTGCTTGAACCTAAGGTACCAAACTCACCAGAGGAAACCCCATTAACCTTGGTACCTCGATCCGCTAAGACTCATGAGCCGGACATGGTAGTATGGGACACCGTGGTCGAGCTATCGGCCTACGCCGGGGTGACAGCCCACCCGTAGTGACCAATGAGCAACCTCAGCTCGAGCCTTTCCGTAGCAATCAGAGTATAAGCTAGGCTTGCATTGAGGTAACGAGCCCTTTGTAGCGACCTGGAACCGCAACATCGTATGAGACTAGCTAGGACTGACGACCCTAGAATGGATCATTGTTTGGGAAATGATATAAGGGAGGTACCTTAGATTCCCAATCCTACTGTATGAAAAGGACTAATAAGAACTCGGTAATCACGCTCATAACATCGCACTGCATGTGCCTTTGGCGTTGGTGTTGAGCACAGAGGAAGGGGTGCTTGCCGCGACCGTTAGATGAAGTTTGCAGAGGGAGTGCAGGCGAGAGCTTGCATCATTAATACATCTCATCCTTGCATTAATCAGAGTACTTAGGGATGCTTGATTGTACTGCTTTATCATTATTACTTGATTGAATTAATATGTTAACCTTTGCCTTATAGCTCTACTGAGTTGATCACTCACTCCCACGTTCTGGGACGGTATTTTAAACACCAACCAGACTCTGTCTTAGCTACAGGTGATGGCGACGCTCATGAGACAGAGTTGGACTATTATGATGATGAGGAGGCTTTCTCCTATATGCAACTCTCTGGTGAGCCTATGTAGACCTGGAGTTACGCTGACGGGACCACAGGGTTTTGGATAGAGAACATTACACTTTCTTATTTTGTACATTTTAGAACTAAACTTGTAATTATTCAACCTAGTGATAATCATACTCTGAGGGCTTGCTATTACTTTTATACAGTTTATATACATATCACAGTCTTCCACTTGTGTAATTTAATTACCTCTGGAGTATGATATGTTGTTTTGGTATAATCTCATTCATGTTTAATGCACTAATACGGACAACATTCAATCATCATTATCTATGTTGCATAAGTGATGCGTTGGAACTCGGGAGTCGAGTTTCTGCTCCACCCCCGATTTTCAGGGCATTACAAGTTGGTATCAGAGCATGATTTGGATTAAACTGGACCTAGGTTATGGTCATACGATGCACACTAACGTACTTTGACTTAGGAGGGTGCGATGAATGTAAGAACAGGCATAGGATTCTCAGTTTCATCGATCGGCAAAATTAATTGAAATCGACCGCTGAGATCGGGCACGTACACACCCGTGACCACTTGAGGTGATCCCGGATCACTTTTAAACCATCAATCAACAGGTTTAGTCAAAGATTTAACCCATTCCAACCTCAAATGACCCAGAAAATGCGAATGTACATGAGATAGGACCCAAAATGACTCGAACGGACTCTGAGGCCAAAACTGTACAAATCGAGGGGATCCAGAGTGGACCCCGCACTTTTTCAACACCCCGAGGTGGGGAGGCCATCGCCCATGGGGCGAGCCATTACTGGGGAGTCCAGGGACTGGTGATGGCATCATCGGATCGGCGAGCCCTCGTCGGTCGGACATCCCGGGCCTGTCTGGCCGACGCGAGCCGGGCGGACCAGCGTGTGTGGGCTGCTGTGTGGCCCACCAAATCAAGTAAATTTTTTTTCACCTCCATTCACCCCTCCTCTTCATTCCTCACCCCTCCAAGCTTTCCTTTCTCTCAAAAATCTCAAATTTCCCCTCTCAAATCACCCCTCCAAGCTCATTTTCTTCCTTTTTCTTGCACCACTTACACCATTCTCTCAAACCCATCTTCCATAGCTACTCATCTCCCTTAATCCTTCTCATTTGAGTACACAAACACTCATTTATGTCTCAAACATCCCAAAGTTCAACAAACCCATGTTAACCCTTTATTTTATTTCCCTTTAACGGCTCTTTTTGAGCTTGTGACGGCTATTTTCTCCATCTCCACGCTTCTCTCTCATGGGGAAGAAGAGGACTTCCACGGATGAAGTCGGGCCTAGCCGCCTTACTCGTATGAGGAGGCTGAAAAGTGCCACCGCAGGTACAAGCACCGACCGAGAGATAAGGATAAAGCAGGACCTCGATCCCCAGGCTCCCCTCGAGAGAGCTCTACTGGCGGACCTCTCTCATGGAAGATTTGAGGGCCGTAGGGTCCTTTTTGAAGCACACTTGGACGAAAAGCTCTTTAGGGATTATCTGGTGATGAACTGCCTGGTGGAAGCCCGGTGGGGTCCCATATCTGAGAGAAAGTCTCGTGCAAATGTGGGCACTGTCCGAGCCTTCTATACCCATATTCGAGAGCCTACGCTGGAGCCTTTGCAGTTTAAAATTTTCCATGAGAAGGCGGGATGCCACAGTTGATGTGGGCTTAATAGCCCGACTCATGGGGATGTTGCTTGGCGAAGTCCATGCTAGTAAGGAGAGTCTTAGGACTGCGCGTGAGAGGGATCACTGCACGTGATTCCTTTATGGCCAACTGGCCCACTGAAATCCAAACAATAGCCTCCTAGCATCCAATATGACCGACGACTTCCTCCTACTCCACCACATCTTTGTACAACGTGTACCCTAGGTGGAGTAATCGCAGTGAGTGCATGCACCTGATGGTAGATTTTTTGTATTGTGCTGGGTAGGGAGAAAAGCTATGCGTGCCTACCTATGTACTGCTACAGATAGTACAGACTCGCCTCCCAGGCTCACAACTCCACCAGCCCCTATGAGACGACCAGACTTGTGGTGCACATACTGCAAGCGTGCGGGCCATGCAGATACTTATTACTTTACCAGGATGAGGGACAATGGCTTCTCGCCACCTTAAAGGATCAACCGCCAGCTTCCTCAGGCCATTACAGTCCCGCCTCTGCGACTAGCACCAGCACTTCCATCTTTTCGACCGTCGGCACCTTGATTTAGGCCGCCTCAACGGCCTATGGTACCACAGTCGAACCGTCCACAACAGGCTCGTGTGCACTCACTTACAGCTAAGGCATCCGAGACAGCAACTGCACCTATGGCCTTCGAGGTCACTGCACATGTCCAAGGTATTCCAGTCTTTCTATTGGTGGACACCGGGTCCACTACCTCCATCATATCATGCACAACAGTTAAGCGACTAGCGTTGGGTATAACTCCTACGAAGGGAGTGAGGGTCCTTACAGCCACAGGGACTTTTTCTGACGTTACCAGAATTTATGAGGGTTGCTTGATAGATTTAGGAAGCAGGAAGGTACTAGTTGACTTGATTGTTGTCCCCTGTATCATTATGACGTTATCCTTGGTATGGATTGGCTCACTGAGATGAGAGTAGAGATCGATTGTGAGGCTAGACTGGTGACAGCCCATGGACCTGAGGGCACGGCTTTTACTTTCCCAGTTCAGGTCAGTCACCCCTCCCGTTTGAGTTGTTACGCTTCTCTATTGGAGGATATTGATGGTCCGACGTTGGGGAACATGCCAGTAGTTTAGGATTTTTAGGATGTATTTAGGACGATTCCTGAACTACCTCCTCAGCGTGAGATCGATTTACCATTGATCTAGTGCTAGGTGCGACACCCATTTCATTACAAACGTATCGCATGCCTCCATGTGAGATGGAGGAACTGAGGAGACAGATCGATGATTTGTTGGAGTCGGGCTTCATTCGACCAAGTGTGTCTCCTTGGGGAGCACTTGTGTTATTTGTGAAGAAGAAGGATGAATCTTTGTGGTTGTGTATTGATTATCGTAGATTGAACTAAGCGACAGTGAAGAACAAGTATCCCTTACCCAGGATAGATGATATGTTTGATCAGTTGAAGGGAACACAGTATTTTTTGAAGATCGACTTGCAGTCGGGGGTATCATCAGTTGCGCGTCAAGGATGAGGACGTGTAAAAGACGGCTTTCAGGACCAGTTTTGGGCACTATGAGTTCCTTGTGATGTCGTTTGGACTCACAAACGCACTAGCCGTGTTCATGGACCTGATGAACAGGGTATTTCAGCCATTTCTATTCCGATTCATCATCGTGTTTATAGATGACATTCTTTATACTCTAAGAGTCAGGAAGAGTACGAGGAACACCTACGAGTAGTCTTCAAGGCGCTCAGGAAGAACCAGTTGTTCGTACAGTACAAGAAGTGCGACTTCTGGAAGGAAGAAGTTAAGTTCCTAGGACACGTGGTGTCCAAGGAAGGTATAACTGTGGACCTTGCTAAGGTAGCCACAGTTCAGGACTGGGAGCAGCCCTGTTCAGTTACTGAAGTGAGGAGTTTTCTTGGTCTGGCAGGTTATTATCGATGATTCATTCAGGACCTCTCCAAGATAGCCAGACCTTTATCTCAGTTGACTTGGAAGGATCTTCAGTTCGCCTGGAATGAGAAGGCAGAAGTAGCTTTTCGAGAGCTAAAGGACAAGTTGACATCCGCTCCTGTGCTAGTATTGCCAGAGCAAGGGGTCAAGTATACGATATATACCGACGCCTCTCGTGTTGGGTTGGGTTGTGTTCTGATGCAGAAGGATCGGGTTATTGCCTATGCATCGCGACAGTTGAGGAAACACGAGAACTACCCTACATAGACTTGGAGTTGGCAGTTGTCATCTTTGCACTGAAGCTCTGGAGACATTACCTCTATGGAGAGGAGTTCAAGCTCTTTTGTGACCACAAGTGCCTTAGGTACATATTCACTCAGAGGGACTTGAATATGAGGCAACGCCGATGGATGGAAACCTTGAAGGACTTCAAATTTGAGGTCTCCTACCATCCTGGCAAGGCCAACTTTGTGGCAGATGCGTTGAGCTGCAAGAAGACTATAGCATTTACAGTTCTACTGATGATAGCAGAGTGGGACATGGTAGAGTTCGTGCGAGACTTTGAGCAGAAGCTCATGGTAGAGGAGCCGTATGAGAGCATCACACATGTTTGGGTGCGGTCACTTATTGATGACAGGATCATAGCGGCTCAGAAGGATGACGAGAGATTGGTTGAGATGAGAGAGCAGGCGAGCGACAGTGAAGACTCCGAATGGAGGGTTAGTAGGGATGGGGGCTTACGTTATTATGGCCGCCTCTGCATCCCAAATCTCCATGACTTGAGGAGAGAAGTACTCGAGGCTGCTCACAACTTGAAGATGGCGATGCATCCTGGCAGTACGAAAATGTATTGAGACGTGAGGCGCTCGTACTGGTGGGACAACATGAAGGTCCACATAGCAGATTATGTGTCTCGTTGTCTCACATGCCAGCAGGTCAAGGCAGAGCATCGCCGACCTCCAGGACTACTTTAGCCCATGCCCATAGCAGAATGGAAATGAGATTTCATTTTCATGGATTTTATTTCAGGGCTACCGAAGACGAGGAAGGGGCATGATTCCATTTGGGTGATTGTGGACTGGTTGATGAAATCAGAGCATTTCCTCCCTATTAGAGTTTCGAACTCGGCAGACAACTTGGCCAGATTGTACATCAAGGAGATAGTGCGTCTGCATGGAGTTCCTATGGAGATCGTGTCGGACCGAGACACGCGATTCACATCTATCTTCTGGACTCGTATCCAGGAGGCAATGTGTGGGAAGTTGAAGTTCAGTACCGCGTTCCACCCACAGACTGACGGGCAGACGGAACGAGTAAATCAGGTGTTGGAAGATATGCTGTGAGCTTGTGTACTAGATTTCAAGGACAGTTGTGATGACTGCCTTCCTTATGCAGAGTTCGCTTATAACAACAGCTTCCAGGTGAGAATTGGCATAGCTCCTTACGAGGCACTATATGGGCGTCCGTGTAGGGCAATGCATTGCTGGGCAGAAGTTGGCGAGAGAAGTTTGGTTGGTCCCGAGTTAGTACAGGTGACCTTAAAGAAGATCGACATTATCAGGAGTCGACTTCTAACAACGCAGAGCAAACAGAAGAGCTACGCCAATACAAGGTGGCGACAGTTAGAGTTCGAGGTCGGGGACCATGTGTTTCTAAAAGTTTCCCCCATGAAGGGAGTCCTTCGGTTTGGAAAGAAGGGGAAGCTTACGCCGCGGTTCATTGGCCCATTTCAAATACTTGATCGAGTGGGTGTGGTGGCATACCGTCTTATTTTACTCACACCACTTACGGGTGTACACAACGTATTTCATGTGTCTATGCTGAAGAAATACGTTCTTGATCCTTCCCACATTATCAAGTGGGAGCAGGTGCAGTTGAGTGAGGATGTTACTTATATACTGTGGCCGATGCGTGCCCTATGCAGGAAGGAGCAGGTGCTACATAGCAAGGTTATCCCAATTGTGAAAGTATTGTAGATGCACCACAATGAAGAGGAGGCTACTTGGGAAACAGAAGTCGAGGTTCGCAAGAACTACCCTCAGATTCTCGAGGAGTACGAAAAGGTACTAATTTTGAAGATGAAATTTTTCTTTAAGGGGGGTAAATTGTAACGTCTCGAAAAAATTCGTACAACGACCCGAGTACCACCTCAGGCAGAAATCACACAGGACTAAATCCTTTAGAAATTAGATGAAATTAACTAAGTGTTAAACCAGATTAGCTGTGAAATTAGCTTGATCCACTTTAAATACGAACTGCAAGACCCAAAACTTGCAGATTTATTAACGCTACATTACCCTAAAATCTAGGATCAATCTCTAAACCCAATTGCTCTCGGGAGCACCTTGAAACTTCGTTTTGGACTTGGACCGCGTGTCGAAAGTCCGATTACTGCAAAACCATACGGTTAGGACTGCCTTACTGAGCTTGACAGCCATCTCGGAAGTCAAATCCAAATAGTATCCAGAAACGCACAACTTGAGCTCAGAGCAATGTCTGTGAGAAACGCAAATATCTTTAAGAAATGAACTCAGATTTAAGTGATTTGGGTCGTTCACTTGCGGGTTAAATCTAAGCTTTCAGACCTTCAGAATCTAAACCAAATACACCCTCGGATCAAGGAAATTTCCCAGCACAGGTCAGTGTACTTGTGGCCCTGATCAGGTATCGGTGACCGTTGAACTGAAACTGGTCCGCCACTGCCGATTTGTAAATCTGATCAGACTGAAAACTTAACTCGACCTAGATCCAATGACAGGGAGCTTAAGTCCGACCGCATGTAGGAAAGGGGCCTCCAGAAGTGCTCCATTGAGTTAAAACAGCCAGTATTTGGCTATAACCTAAGTATACATGGCCCTGGGGCCATTCTGGTCAGTTCTGGGCCTATATAAGGACCTTAAACCCTCACTCTCTCATGTCATACGATTTTGCAACCCTAAGAGAGAGAAAAGAGAAAAGAGAAAAGGAAAGAGAGAGAAAGTGAGAGAAAAAGTTGGAGTTCGTTCTTGGGATTCAATCCCGACGCTCCACGTGCTTAACCACCATTCTTGTATCGCTATACGGGCAATTCCAATTTTGTTCTTAGGTAAGAAAAGCCTAACCCTAATCTGTTTTAGGGTTTCAAATAGCGTAAGTGATGAAATAGCTAACCTAGTTCATCCTGAAGGTTGCCGTAGTGCCGTAGACAAAGACTCGGTATACAAACTGAGTTCGATACTTGTTTATCGGTGAAAGGTGCAGATTATAAACGTATAGGTTATGGTTTTCATGGCTTTCAATGTCAGTTAATGATTTATAACTGACTTGAGTGTCATTTCACATGCTAAATGTGATGTTCCCCTCGCTTTACAGATATATATGAACTATGTGAGTATAGTGTATTCCATGTGTTAGTTGAAATGTTTGAATGAGTTTGGAATTTGGATTCGTGCTTGACATGATTATCCGTCGTGGATATATGATTGTTGTATAAGCAGCAACTCTTTGGCGAAAGGATTTACCCTAATACATGTTATGGCCAACATATGTCATGTATGTTGAAATGTGTAGTCTAGGTGTTTGTGAAAATGTCTAAATGAGTATGGAACTGGGATTCGTGCTTGCCATGATTATCCGTCGTGGATACATGATGGTTGCATGTTTGACAACTCCTTGTTGGAAGGATTTGTCCAAATATATGTTGTAATCCACATATGTTACGTATGTTGATATGTGTAGTGTAAGTGTTTGATAAAATGTCTATATGAGAAGTGGATAGATGAACTGTACTTAATGAGGTTGTTGAGATAGGATTCCCAACTACCTTAGTTATATGCATAAAGCCCTTCTAGTGGCTGTAATCTAAATAGTGTGATTTGTGTAGAATATGTATATGTAGAATGACATATTATATGTGTTTCGTTATACATTCAAATGCTATCCATGTTTGTATTGATTGTTAAATGATGTATGATTATCATGTGTATATATTTCTCATATCAGAGTGTGTTTTAGACTACTACATAGTCCAGGCAATCGGTAACAGGTCCTACTTTGGTAGCTGAGGTTGTTTCGTCACACAGGACGTATTCGATGAATCCGAACCGTACTTTGGTTGTCGACAGTGGTTACGCCACATGGAGTGCTTATGCACTTCATGTCAATCAACTCGATGTGCGCTTGTACCAGTCGAGCTCATCAAGTAACCCGATTGGCCCAATGTATGTTCGCCATGTATGAACGGTACTTCTTAAACCTAAAGTACCAAACTCACCAGAGGAAACCCCGTTAACCTTGGTACCTCAATCTTCTAAGACTCATGAGCTGGACATGGTAGTATGGAACATCGTGGTCTAGCTATCGGCCTACGCTGGGGTGGCGAGCCCACCCGTAGTGACCAGTGAGTAATCTCAGCTCATGAACCGAATATGGTGGTATGGGATGCTGTCTTTGAGTTGTCGGCCTATGACTAGGTGATGAGCAATTCATAGTGACCTCGAGTATACTCTTAGACTGCGCTGAGGCGACGAGCCTTTCCGTAGCACCTAGAGTATAAGCTAGGCCTATATTGAGGTGACGAGCCCTTTGTAGCGACATGAAACTGCAACATCGTATGAGACTAGCTAGGACTGACGACCCTAGAATGGATCATTGTTTGGAAAATGATATAAGGGAAGTACCTTAGATTCTCAATCCTACTGTATAAAAAGGACTAATAAGAACTTGGTAATCACGCTCATAACATCGCACTGCATGTGCCTATAGCGTTGGTGTTAAGCACAGAGGAAAGGGTGCATGCCATGACCGTTAGATGAAGTTCGCAGAGGCAGTGCATGCGAGGGCATGCATCATTAATACATCTCATCCTTGCATTAATCAGAGTACTTAGGGATGCTTGATTATACTGCTTTATCATTACTGCTTGATTGAATTGATATGTTAACCTTTGCCTTATAGCTCCACTGAGTTGATCACTCACTCCCACATTCTGGGATGGTGTTTTAAACACCAACCATACTCTGTCTTAGCTGCAGGTGATGATGACGCTCATGAGGCAGAGCCAGAATATTATGATGATGAGGAGTTCTCTTATATACAACTCTCTGGCGGGTCTATGTAGACCTGGAGTTGCGCTGATGGGGCTACAAGGTTTTGGATAGAGAGCAGTACACTTTCTTATTTTATACATTTTGGAACTAAACTTGTAATTATTCAACCTAGTGACAATCATACTTTGAGGGCTTGCTATTACTTTTATACAGTTTATATACATATCACAGTCTTCCGCTTGCATAATTTAATTGCCTCTGGAGTTTGATATGCTATTTTGGTATAATCCCATTCATGTTTAATGCACTAATATGGACAACATTCAATCATCATTATCTATGTTGCATAAGCGATGCGTTGGAACTCGAGAGTCTGGTTTCTGCTCGACCCCCGATTTTCAGGGCGTTACAAATACATATTTGGGATCCTCTAAAATTTTGAGGTTTTTTCCATTCTTTTTCAGAGTTTTTGGTGAAAAAAAGGACCATTACGTGGGCTTATTGACTTAACGGTCGTTATGCATAACAATAATGGCGGGGACAGTTATGCCCTCCGTTACATTACCACACACCATGGCCAAAATCCAAATTGTTGGTTACATATCATGTGTTCTTATGCTTCATCCTTTACAGTCCCACTCCTTTATCACAGAGAGTCGTATATCTGTGAGTAGCATAAGATATTTCCATAAAGCATCTAGGTAGAAACATTGGATTGTCTTATGCTTCTTGTAGCTCCTTATGAATGGTTCTTTCTAGTAATGGAGTCTCTTTCAAACTTCATTTGGTAACTTGATGAAGTACTTTAGTTTGTTCAAACCAGCTTACCCTTTTACCTGTCAGGTCACTGTATTCATGTTCTCACTGTCATTTCATCTTATCTAAGGTTTCATTTCTCAGAACCTGAACGTCCACGTCTTCTTCATTTCTGCATCTTCAGTGAGTCCATGGGTCGAAGTTTTTTGTGATGTTTAATTATCCAACATATGGCTACAAAAAGTTTGTAGAAAATTCGGAACAGATTCAAGTGTGTGAGAGGAGAAGCTTCTGTTTCAAAACTTTAGCAAGCATAAATGGCTAGGAAGCGGTGTGGGAGCATGAGTCAAAATTTCATCTAAAGTGGGAGTGACAGCCAGTTCGAAGTATCTTGCTATTCTAGCATTGCGCTGGGCTGCTCTCTGGTTTTGTTCAAGAGTTCTCCCTCTCTGAAAATGCTTTTCATGTCCCTGGTTCCCTCTGGTGAGAAAAATGAAGCGTTATTTCCTGATGTCTTTACTATTCCCACTGTAATATCTGAAGGTTTGACTTCGTAAGCATATTGATTTTAACCACTTGTGGCCATCTTCCTAAAATTATCTCAATGAATTCATTGGCAGAAGCAAACGACACTAATTACCCCTACTTAGATAATGACTTCTCCGCAGTGGGTGTGAATTTTGACCAGTCTTCAATGTCTTTGATTGCTATTTATCATTTCATATTTTGACCAAGTGGGATTTATAGTTTTAAGTTTGGCCGTCGCGTTAATCATTTCTAGGCCAATGGGGTAATGCCTCTCTTGTTTGTGCAGAACGCTTCTGAAATACGTGGTCTAAAGGTACACTAATGTCATCCTTTTGTATCTCAAAGCCTAATATATTCTCCTTGCCAAATCCCGTAGTTATTTTCTGAACATTTTATTTTATGGTGTTGGTCATTGCATGTATGTTGTTGTTGTCGGAAACCTGTGCATGTGAGTCTCGCTTTGTTTTCGTGACTCAGGTATAACATGACTACAATGCCTGCTTGAAGATGCAAAACATTGACGTAATAAAATTTCATTTTCTTTTCATCTATTTGAAAAAATATAGTGAAAAGAAAAAGGAATTGTAAAAATATTTAAAAAAAAAAAAAAAAACTGTCATTCATAGAATCTTCGCCTTTTCTCTTATTCAAAACTGTTATTCATAGAATCTTCTTCTCTCTCTCTATTTTTTTTTTTAGTTAAAAAAAATAGAATAAAGAAAAAGCCAAAGTTGAAGTCTGTTGTTACTGTCATTTACTCTAAGCAAGCACCAGACACTATGGGATTTTGGTTTTGTTAGCACCTACTAAAAATGACCTTGTACTTTTACCATTTAAAGTACAGAATAAGGAGTAATGGTTAATTCTCTTGCTGAAGAGGATATTTGTAAAATTCAAATGTTTGATGTGTGACCAAACATGACCCAGACGAAACTCAATTTTTTATGGGTAGGTCCAAAACTACAATTGGATTCTTAAATTAGTCGAGTATAGGGCACCCCTAGACCTGAAAAAAAAAATAGAATAAAGAAAAAGCCAAAGTTCTCTTATCAGAGAGCACTGAATTGTCCTCTCTCATTTATAAATAAATAAATAAATTTAAAAAAAAAACAGAATAAAGAAAAAGCCAAAGTTGAAGTCTGTTGTTACTGTCATTTACTCTAAACAAGCACTAGACACTATGGGATTTTGGTTTTGTTAGCACCTACTGAAAATAACCTTGTGCTTTTGCCATTTAAAGTGCAGAATAAGGATTAATTGTTAATTTTCTTGCTGAAGAAGATATTTGTAAAATTCAAATGGATGATGCGTGACCAAACATGACCTAGACGAAACTCAATTTTTTATGGGTTGGGTCTAGGTCCAAAACTACAATTGGATTCTTAAATCGGTCGAGTATGGGGCACCCCTAGACCTGAAAAAAAAATAGAATAAAGAAAAAGCCAAAGTTCTCTTATCAGAGAGCACTGCATTGTCCTCTCTCATTTATAAATAAAAAATAATAAATAAATAAAAAGAATAAAGAAAAAGCCAAAGTTGAAGTCTGTCGTTACTGTCATTTACTCTAAGCAAGCACCTAACACAATGGGATTTTGGTTTTGTTAGCACCTACCGAAAATAACCTTGTGCTTTTGCCATTTAAAGTGCAGAATAAGGAGTAAGGGTTCTCTTGCCGAAGAAGATATTTGTAAAATTCAAATGGATGATGTGTGACCAAACATGACCTAGACAAAACTCAATTTTTTATGGGTTGGGTCTAGGTCCAAAACTACAAATGGA